>JABFOX010002810.1:0-11018 GCA_022817665.1 Axea sp. ZL-2020 | reverse complement strand
ATTATAATTATTTTAAAATATAATTCAATATTAAAGAATATTAGAAAATATTATTTGCTATTAGGGATATAAGGTACTATATATTTATATTGGATATAAAACAACGTTTATTTAATGTGACAATGTATTAAGGTGGTTGTTAAAATTTAAAATCACAGAGTTTTTATTTCTTTCATTTATATTGTTCGTATGCTAAAGTAATAATTATTAATGTTCTCATCCAACTCTTTAATAACAGAAGAATGATATTAATAAAAAAAGCATTTAACTTTTGTATTGTAATATTGTCTGTGTAACCTTCCTTGTTTTCTAAAGTACCTCGGACTAACAAAATGGTGGGGAACTTATCCAACATTTATTAATATTTATTCAATCTTTTCTCTGTGTCAGAATTATTTCGACAATATTCAAGGATGATGTGATATTATTTTGGCTTGTATAAAAATTGCTGCAATATTTTAAATAAGGAGGTAAATACACCAATAAGTCAGTCTGTCATTGTATAATTATATTGTTTATTAACACTTTATAGAATTTCGGAATTAAAATTATATCGCATGATTCTATAAGTTGTATTCTATATTCTGACAAATTTTCAAACTATTTCGTACGTTACATTTTGCTCGATAATCTACTCTGTATTAGTAGTGGAAATTGCAGCTGAAAAGTTACCTTAATTATTTAGTTTTCATCTGAGTCCCTGTCTTACAAAATTAAAATAATACAGTGTTAGTATCATATATCAATAAGGCTGACTTAAAATGTAAACATACCTTAAAAATATATAACATGAAAGCAGTTTAGTGTAACAAGAAGAAAAACCAGTATTACTTCTACTTATTTAAATAACTGTATTACTATTTACAATATTATTATTAATTAAACAGAGCTGAATTTGCTGAGTACTTATGAATGTACTCAATTTAACAACTTATATTTGTAAACTAATATTTATAATATTTTGAAATATTTACTTTTTGCTTTTGAGCAAACAACAAAATATATGTGTTAAAAAATACATGAACATATTTGTTTAAACGTGAAGTATTTTCAGGTTGAATATGTTTTTCCTTGTTCATAAAATTCTGTTCAATTTATAATAATATAATAAATATTAATATATTTATTTAAAACGATTTTAACTGTATGACGAGAGACCAGGAACATCAACTTAATGCACTGAAAGATATAGATCATGTTGAAAAAATTACGAGGCATATTCAAAAAGTATAGGTCACTCGATCATGTTTAAATATTAACAGGTCAAAATAAAGTTGTGTGCATGTAGCAACATCTGTCGATTGTTTCCGAAGACACTGTAGTTATTGTTATTTTTATATTTGATTCAAATAGTCGTTTTAAAATAAATGTAAGCAGTGTCAATGAAAACGATTATTTCCACTAGTTGCGAAGTGTTGTGATTTGATTTTTGTGTACAAAAAGATCATCAACTGCCCAAATTCATCAGAAGTTATAGGCCCAGTTTATAGGCCTACAATAATAATTGAAAAAAAAAGTTAGACAATACTGTGGAAACTTAAAATATAGCCACATAATTGTGCATGATAAAGAATGGAGTGAAAGGACCAGTAGTTAAACTGATGAAGTCGTTCGATAAATGGATCAAAAATTGCTGTTGATGAATAGTGCCTGATAAATTCCATATTGTTGGATGCACTAATTTAATGTTCGCAAAATATGTATACTGGTGCTATGGAAAAGCTTAAATATGATAAACTGTGTGTAAGGTGGATACCGAAAATTTTTACTGATCGACATAAAGATTTTCAAGTAGATGAGCGTGTTTGAACCGCTATCAACAAGACTGAAATAAAGACAACAGCGATGCACCAGGGCCATTTTATTTCACCAAAACTGATAGAATTACAGTAACCTCTTTACTAGAGCGGAAAAATGACGACTACCATTTTCTGGAGCAAAATGTACGTTCTTTGCTTTCTTTAGATCAGTTATTACTATTGATTACGAATTTCTCACTAAGCTAAAACATATGATCCAACTTCCATGCTGTGAAAAGGAGAAGATT
Source organism: Axea sp. ZL-2020 (assembly GCA_022817665.1). Lineage (NCBI taxonomy): Eukaryota > Metazoa > Arthropoda > Insecta > Hymenoptera > Scelionidae > Axea > Axea sp. ZL-2020. Next base: position 8,971 of record JABFOX010002810.1, on the reverse strand, counting down.
CAAGAATTTGGTTATAAAATTTTCTCTTTTTGGATTCGAAACAATAACTTAGTGGACAATGATTTAAAGATGAGGAACTCAATTGGTATGTGAACTCAATTGGTATGTGAACTCAAGTGGTAAATGAACTTCTATGGTATTAAGAAGCTGGTGCAAAGTTATGAAAATTGCTCAGAAGTTATATAGAAAAGTGAAGTAAATTTGTAGGAAACTAGCACTATGAATAAAATATAAATTTTTGATGAATATATTATTTTTAATGACTTTTCTTTTCGAATATGTCTCTTGTTATTTATATAGACTGTAATAAAATGTATGTTGAACAAACCAAAAAAATATATTCTTAAATGTATATAAACATGAGTATTGCAAGATATGCATCGTTATAATTAAATCAGCATGAGAACATTCCTTTTTAATTAAAATGACTTGTTTCTTATCCTAGTAGATGAAAACAAAACTTTTAACGCTGTTCAATGAATGTATTTTAAACAACTTTATTATATTGGTACATCATTTCTTCACTAAATATTATGTATTTTCACACATTTAATTTTTTCGACATTTAAAATATTCTAATCACAAATGTTAATATGCGTGTCAATTAATCACTATTGAGGCTAAAACTTAGACAATAATTTGTTTTTAAAAGATAAACAGGTTGCACACAGGTCTGACAGATGTCTCTTTTCCTAACAGTAGTTTTGAATGTGTACATTTTTTAGTAACATCATAATGTACAATTCAATAGTAAGCTTGGGACACTAAACAGAGTTGAAAGATTTGAGGCAATTTTCCATTTGTGTCTCTTCTTTTAGTGTTAATTTAAAAAAGATAGAATATGAAAATTGTTCAAGGTTTTAATTTTGAAACTGAATTGCTGAAGCGTTGGGTCATGATATATAAGAAACATTGTAAATAAAAATAGCAAATAAAAAAATTTATAATTATTAATTTGCAAATATCTTGCAGTTATCGGCTCTTCCACAAATGGATTGCGAGCATCCCAAAGACTCGTGTTGGCTCTACTTCCGCTTCTTCGACTGACTTTCACGCAGTAATGTGACATACCACACAAAAACTATATAATTATAATTACAAAACGGTAAAAAATGAACCATTCTAAAAGGAACTGTAGCATGTTATGGGAAAAAGGTAATTCGTATGAAACAGTTCAACGTAAAACCAGCTTGGTGCTACAGTTACAGTGTTTCGCTCCAGTATAATGTAATTTAATGGAAAAATGCGTTTTTGTTCATTCATTGATGCAGTGTATTGCTCGTAACCCATAAATCATATGGAACTCTTTTCGATAATGTTATATGGAAAAATTGAAACTAAAACAGATAGTGAGAGAGAAGTGGTGCATGTGACAGAGATTGAAATGCAAATAAGCTATTTATTGACGAATGACTGGACGTATACTTTCGTCGATTTTTGATGAAATTTTGTTGTAGTGAATGTCGTGTTAGGATGAATTGTATAGTATATATGTGTATATATATACACACACACACACTTTAATGATATATTGTTACGTCGATCGCAGACTTTCGCGTTACCTCGATCACATATAACTATTTCTTATTCGCGTATAACGATAAGCGACAATTTTCTTTATGGATTTATATATATTAAATTTTACAGTACCACAAAAATAAAATTATTACTTTATAAAATATAAGTATTGATTAATTCGACACTAATTAAATTATACACTTTTAATAAAATGTAGCAAGAAGACATTTTTAAACGAATGTTATCCGAATGAAGTATTTGAGACTCGTGAATCACGCTATGAAAATAAAAATGTATATTTGACAACGTTAATTTAATATCGCTTTTAACAGTTTTATAACACAATGACTGTAATACTATAGTATATGTATATATACACACACATATGTATACATAAACTTATATACAGCGGCCAATTTAATTTGTAAAAAATTACGTGTGGTTTCCGACGGCCTTTTCTACGTTTTTATTAAGTCATAGCGTTGATTTAAATTCCATAATGTTTTGTTTTTCGTGTTTTCTATATGTATATATACATATATGTCGTTTTATATTTATATATGACACAATGTATAGTTCAAGGTTTATTTATCCGAAATGAAAAAGTGATTTATTTTAATAAACTTCAATTTCGTTCCAAGATAAAAATTTATCAATATGACCTTTTTTCAGAATCATTAAAATACTATTATATCTGTATAGAATATCAATTACTAGTTCAGTTTATTAAACGTTTTACTAACATTTTTATTATTAAAAATATATGATATATATTTTAAGTAGTGTTTTGAAATTCGTCAATACTGTCATCCGAATACATTTTGTTCATTTTTATAATATTTGTTCGCTTTTCAGGAATATAAATTTAATCCGGATCTACGTCAATCAAACTAAAAAAACCATTATTGCGAACTATGAATATGAAAATAATAATTGATTACATATAAATCGATACATAAAATGTTTATGAATTTTTAATACAATTTAATAATTATGTAAAATATATAAAAAATCAATCCATGTGTATTACAATAACCAGTTTTACCCTGTGTAAACTAATTACGGTTAATTGGTTATTATTTTACATAATTATTATTTGACTGACTCTTTAATTGACTAATTTTTTATAACTGCTCATTCTTCGAATATGTACAAATCTCAAAATTAAACACAAGGTGAGAAATTTATAATGACCTGCTTTAATATCTCGAGAAATAAGCATCTTTACAAAAAACATGCTTTTGCAAAAAACACAAGTAATATTGTAATCTGATAATAATGATCTTGATAAATACTACAAGATTACACTTTGCTATCAGAGATGATGCTTTTATCAAAAATTCCCACACGTATTTGAAGTTTTCGAATCAGTTTAATATGAAATTATAAGGAAAATTTCCTCATGTACATGATTTGAGTATAAAGCTTATTTTTCGAGATGACCTAGATCATTTTACAGAGTTCATTATGTTTATATGTATATATACATGAGAACTTGTAGAAAATTAGTATTTTATTTATTTATTCAATTTTGTGCAATATAAATTTAAGACTTAAAACAACAACAAAAACAAAAACTATATATATTTACCGATACAGTAGGTCGATGAATATTTATCTTTTGTTGTCATTTGAAAATTGTTTCATGCGAAAAATATAAGTGCTTTAATTTTATCTTTCATAACTTTTATAATTTTTATAAAAGTGTCTTTAAAAAATTTGATCGTAAGAAATTCGCAGCTAAGGAAAATTTTGTATTTTGAGATGTTTTAAGTTATGTATTATTGTATTTTTATATATTATTTATGCAATTCATTTTACATAAATTAAATCGTTCAGATCTCTTCAGGGTTAAAATTAAATATCAATTTAAGTTAATAAAAAATCCGCTATTTTAATAATATTCAAGTATAAATATAATATTATGATATATATATAACTTGTAAAATATATTGTTTTTATATTAAATTTAAAAATTGAATGATTCGTTTATAAGTTTTAAAAAGAATTCCAAAAACCGTTCAAATTTTATAGACATTTGTAAAATAGTTTTAATAATGATTACAACAAACAGAAATTTATAAAAAATATTTAACAAATAAATTAAAATTCGATTATATAATTCATCTTTTTATTAAATTACATGATTTTGATTTCAATATGTATACAACGGCGTTTATTTTACTTCTAATTTGTGCTTTTAAAATGTGTTCTTGGCAGAAATTATTATAGTGACTCTTGATATCAATATAATTTCATCTAATTACATTATAATAAATTTATTTTATATTTTAGTGCTTTAAATGAAGAAATAATGAATGAGGTAACTGTTCACGACTGTGCCATTATTATACTTGCTTACAAATGAATAAATCACGAAATACTTCATTACTGTTTCATTAATACTTTCATTGTTATCTTTCAGTAAATGTGTATTGATAACTCAGAAACTTTGATGAATACTTTAGTCAAACTTTAATTAATTACATATATTTTTGTAAAGTTCGTAATATAATTAGGTTATTACAAATCATTTGAGTATAATTTCACATAAAATTACACAGAAAATCATGCACAATTATTTTGCAATCCAAGTTACTTTGATAACTTATCCTGAGAATATTTGATTCATTTACAACGATAAAAAAGTGTTAATAATATTTTTGTAACATTTAAGAATTTCTTTTCATTAGTTTTAACGTTTTTCCAAAAAGGTCTCTAAAGCACTGACCGTCTCAGTGATGAGTTTATTAAGCATAATAATGGAATGAAATATCTTTGTTTACAACAGCTTCTCCTTATTAAATTGTATTATAATTAAAAATAATAGCAAACCAACTAATAATATATCACATAGTTATAAAACAAACAACAAACAAACAAAGTAATAAAAATAAAAAAAAAACTTTTTGGGTTTTCAATAGAGTTAAAAATATTTGCACGAACTGTGACGTTGAGAAAATAATGATTTTCTTCACGGTCGTATATCGTGTTTAATATATTTTTTGCAGTTGGTGGAAATTTCTACTAATTGCACAATACACTAAAATTTGTGTCAGTGTGTGCTTTTTACACAAGTGTAAACCTACTCTATACCGTATTACACTTTTTTAAAAATTTTCATGCTAAATTTCTTAATTTATCTTCTACAGACGAATTAAACAAATTATTTAAATTGAAAAAAGATCGGGAAAATATTCATAAACAAATTATTTCATATGGTTATCTATTTTTATTTTAATTAATTTTGAATTTTAATTTTACAAAATAAATAAAAATGAAAAAAATATAATAACAAAACGAGCTCCTTTATTTTATATATTGTAGTAAAAATAATTTTTATTACGTTCAAATTCAGTAGACGTATTTTATAAGTTAAAACAAAATTTAGAATTGTTTAATTTTTTCATTACTGGGCGTAACCCACTATTTAAAACAGTACATTTTGACAAAATCATTGCTTATAGTATATTGTATCCTTTATATATTATCTTAAGATTTTTATACTCAAAAGCATATTTTTTGTATTTTGATTAATTGAAAACATCAATGTAAATTCTAAGAATAAATATGAATAAAATAAATTAATATTTACCAATTTAAAATTTACTGATTTACCGGGAATTACTATTTCAAAACTAATTTCTCTAATTGTAACTTCAATTTATTACACGTTATAAAAATATTTAATAGAAACAATAAACTATATATTTAAAGTTGATATATGAAAGTTGAATCACACAGAAATAAATGAGAGTAAAAAATGTAAAAAGAATGAAAGTGAAATTTAAAAAATAAAATTAAAAATAAAAGTGTTAACCAACAATGTGGTATAATGCATTTCGTTCTATTATTCCTATTCTCTATATTATAAATTAAGTGCTTTATTGTTATTGTTCTTTTATTTTTGCTATAATATATTACCCATAAAAACATTAATATTTACATAGTAGAACTTTGCAGGAGTCACGTTTACGGGCTTGCAGGGGCATAACGTGTATGAGAACGTGACTTCAGTGGTGTATATTTTTTATGAAGTGGTACATACACGCAAAGAAATATGTTTTAAAATATACTACTGTTATTGTTAATGCTAAACCATTCGAAAAACAAATGTACATTTTGCAAAAGAAAAACATCATGAATTTAAAGGTACAAGTGACAATTTTTGTTAGAATTAATGTAAAAAATTATTGTTATTTTGAGTATTCCAAGATTGTTAATAAAATTAATACTTGTTTAAAAATATTGTTTGCGCGTAATGTGGGAAGTAAAATTGACTGCAAATTGTATAAGTATAAGCAATATAAAAGCACCAGTAGAATTCATTACTTCAGTGACTTCCTATGAGTTCCACATTGTACGCTATAAAACAAAGTGAAATCACTTAATTGTAAAATACACAACACATTGTCTTTGTTCCTCAAAATATCGTTGATATTAGTTATATTGTAAGTTTATATAGTTTTATATAAAAGTACACAGTATATTGTGCAATTTAAAATTAGACTACATTTGTTTTTACAGTGCAATTTTATTAATAAAATAACATTAATAAGTAATATTTACAATTAATAAACTATTTACTACCTCAATGAAATAATAAATTTCAAAATGTTTGAAACTCTTTCTAGAATATTTAACAAAGTGTTATATATGGGAATTATAAAAACGTTTCTAAGATGCTTTTCTAAATATTTCTAAAATTCTTTTAGAAGCGGGGAAAAAAGACAAATTTTTATTATTAATTGGTTTATTTATTTAACACGACTGAATAAAATTAGGTATAACGTAGAATTGATCACTCTACCTCAAACAAAAAAATTCTGTATTATTCAGTTATATAGTTGGAAAAAGCCAAAGTTACAGTATCATGGAATTAGTCTCTTGTTATTTATTTTCAATGCAGCATACACTTTATCATACATGTAAAACTATTAATTGTTCGAGGCAAAATGATATTTCGTTCATAGAAACAATTTTTACGCTCAGTTATTCGTTCGCACACATTTTATCACCTCAAGGACGTAGCGAATCCCCCTATCATAATATTTCACAGCAAAAATGCCATTTTTTCAAGATACAATATTAATTAATATTAAGAAAATCAAATAAATGTTCCCAATTTACAATTCATGTGTTAGTTAATTGAATCTCGTACAATTTATAATATTCATAAATACAATTTTGACATACGAAATTTTTGCAAAAAAGTACAATTAAAGCGACTAATTAATTTATTAATGTTGGATAAATAATTTACAAATTTTTTTATACATAACTTGTATTTTTCAAACAATTTAAGAAATATTTAGAGAAGTTCAAAATAGCTTTATAACCAGAAATTTTGATGCGCGGAGAATGTTTTAAAGTTGTAAATTACAGACTGAAATATTGAATATAAAAATAATAGTACATTTTAATTTCATAATAATATACAATCATACAAATGAATATAGTATATTATGCTTACTCAATTGAATTATACAATATGTCATATTTTATTATATATTGTGTTGTATTAATATATCTTTTTTTAATTGCACATAACTACAATACCAAATATACATGTTTGAAATTAATGAAAAGTTCCATAGAATCCTTATTTGAATTGAAAAGTTATTGTTCACCGCTCATTATATTATATTTGTAGCAAACAATTATCGTACACTCTATACAGTTTATTTTAATATTTAATAAACAACACTTATTCTGTATTAACTTCTGTTAATCTCTTTTTTCCTCTGCAATTCATTTTGCAAGCTGAAAATATCTCGGATCATTAAAATATCATTTGATAAAAAACTGCACAATTTTTTTAACATCAAATAATGTTGTTTTCATTATTTAATATTGATTAACAATTATAAAAATAATATTTGTTCAACTTTGACAGTCAATGTTGAATTTAACCGCTCTAACTGTATGTTCGAAAGTTAATTTATAGTTGAATTAATGTTTTCACAACATTGAATTAAGGTTGATCCAACAGTGGTGACACCGTTGAATTAACTTATATTTAAATAATGTATTCCCTTAGAATTAACTATAGAATAAAAATATGTTCATGATATTTTGTAAGAATGTCATATACCTATGCACATTTCTTAAATTAAATTTTTAATACATACAATTTTTGTTACTCCGTTTAGAAACTTGAGTAACATCTATTTGCCTAAAATACTGGTAATGTATTATTAATATAAGGATAACGTATAATTTATTTAAACAAATTAATACACCTCAATAAATGCTTCAATAAAAATACTATCCATTATAACAATTTTTAAATTGATTTATTTTTAATTTTAATATTTAAATCATTCAGTAACATTAGTGTACTTGCATTATGTAATTCAAAAAGCAATTAAATATATTTTTGACGTGAAATTTACCATTTTTATTTATTGCACACAACTATAATAATATATTGCAATTTTTACTAATGTTATATCTTAAATCAATATTTTGCGGAAATTTTGCATACAGCAATTACACGAACTTTTGAACGATTAATTAATACACTTCAGTAAAATTTCTGTAAAATTTTCATGTATATTTTATAAAGCATTTACATACATTTTGTGTAAAATTGTCTACACGAGTGCATTCTTAAATACATAAGTAAATAATATTATTTTACTGCCAAATAATTTTGTAGGAAAAGTTTAAATACTTTAAAATAATGAGTTTAAAATATTACATATATTAATACTTCAAGAAGTTCTTTCTTCACTTATATATATTTTGAGTTTATTATTCAAATATTAAAAAATTATAAATATAAGAACAACTAATGAACAAAATTAAAATTTCAAACAGTATCAGCGATTTTATGTAAAAACTACAGTTTTTTAAAAACATAACATTTTCAAATACTTGCTACAAGTTATCAAAATCGATGCAAAACTTTTGTTCTATGAATTCGATATATATATTTTTTATGATTCACTTTGTACTTAGTCGTATTCTTTTAATATTTGTAGTATCTTTATATTCCGATAATATTATGCAACGTCGAAAATAACATTAATATTATAATATTAATATTATATATAATGGAATTAATGTTCTATATATAAGAATATTAATATAATAATATTTCTTATTAAATAATATTTTATACATATTATTTGTCCATAACAATGATTTACGTTTTAAATTTTTAAGGTGCTACACGCAATATTTGTAATTCACATTAATTTCATTAATTAGGATTTTAAATCCTATGCATAAGATACATGGAAAAACAAGTTTTCCACATTTATTCAAACCTAACGTGAGATTTACTCTTAAATTAAGTACGTCGATACACCAGTAATCCACTAATATTAGGTTGGGGAAAAAGAAATCCATTATTTTTACGTGAACTTCAAGACTTTATTTAACATGTTTTGCATTGTCCGATTTAGGTCAAATATGCACCATTTTGTTCTATAATTTGTTGCCATTT
>JABFOX010002809.1:0-11018 GCA_022817665.1 Axea sp. ZL-2020 | reverse complement strand
GTTGTCTTTTTAATACCGACCACATTACGTATTTCAGAACTAAGTTAAAAAATAACGGTACCAAAATTTTCATTGCAGCAAATTCGTATTAATTTAAGTAATATTTTTGGAATACCTAATAGTACTATTATATCATACATCCGCATTCTTTTAATTGAATCATACGATTTCTTAAAATCTACGAATAACTGATATACCGTTTCCCTATACTATACATTTTTTTTCTAAAAGTTGTCTGACTGTAGATATTTGATCCGTTATTGATCTATTGCTACAAAATCCACACTGATAATTTGCAATAATTTCTTCCGCATATGGTGTGATTCTATTTAATAATACTGTTGAAAACACTTTGTAATATGTAGATAGTAATGGTATTCTCCGGTAATTGTTACAGTTGGTTTTATCGCCTTGTTTAAAAATCGGAATGATTCTTCGATTTTAGGTTTTATTAAAACTCCGCCATATTTGTATTGTTGCCCCGTTATTCGTCAATACCTGGAGTTTTGTTATTTATTAATTTTTTATGCACTTCTTCGTACTCGTTCGTTGTATCAACAATGATTTATTACAGCTTAATAGATGAAGCAATATTACTGTCAAATAATAAATTACACAATCAAGATATTTTAATAATAAAAACATACCATAAAACAACCTTTGTTCTAATAAAAATGTATAAATCAATACATCAAAAACATAAGAGTAATATTAAAGCATACAAATATAAAAAGTTCAAACAATTTTTTTACAACAAACAAAATTATTATTTATTATTGATGTATTATTTTAAAACATAATAATACATTTTCCATATTATAAAAAATAATAATATAAAACAATCAATGAAAGAACAATGTGTTAATGGTTAATAAAAATCCAAAGAAATTTAAGAAATTTTTAAACAAAAATACCAACGACAAAGTTTTGACAAGATACTCTATCATATTTTATATAAAAATAAATTATAAAGATTGTGATAAATCATATCTACGAGACTGAAGAAGTATAAAAACAAGACTAAATGACTATATTAACAGATACATAAAAAGTAACCAAGAAACTGTTATAAATAATCATTTGAAAAACAATACAAATCACCAAATAGATTTTAAAAATTGCTAAATTTTGAACAATGAATTTAAATAAAATAGACTAAAGAATATTTTCTATATTTTTTCTATGTATTGCTATTATGTTTAAAAATACGAAAAAAAACAGATTTAGAAAAGATTTAGAACAATTATGTAAAGAATTGTATAGCATTTTTAAAACAAACAATATTATCAAAAAATTAACAAATATGAATATATGTACAAGCGATGAGAAGGTAACGAAATTTAAATACCAAGAACATACATAGTAAAAATTAATGGCAGTGCGGCTTACTAACGGTATGACAAAATTAGCATCTAAACAAGCGATATGTTTGGTCATATTTGATGAAACGTGTTGCAAAATAGTATAAAGGTACAAAAATTATATGTTCACTTTATACAATGTTATTTTAACATTCGAAAAAAGAGAAAGTATGATTAAATATTCAGTATACAGTATTGTTCTCCATAGATGGAATGTGCCTTGTATTGCCCATTCACAAGCATAAACAATATTTAAATAATTACTGTATACTGAAAATAAAATCATGAAAGAAAACCAAAGTGTACAATATAATTTAGAATTAATTTAGAAGAAATTTTGTAGTACATGTAAAAATGATACTAATTTTTACTGTGTTATATAATATCACTTGTAATTTTTTTACAAATAACCCACTTATACAATAAATTCAGTAAATTATTAAATACAATTTGTACCATTATAATGAAATAATAAAACTAAAATAATCGGATATATAAATGAAATGAGAGAGTAGTAAATAAATTACAACTTCGTTATTGAATATTAATTAACTTTTTTGTTTTATCTGTAATTATTATTATTGTTATTAACATAAAAAATATGTTTGAAATATAATATATTTTAAAATTATTATGACTGTTAACTTTTTGCAACTATTTTACAATGTGTTATACAGCGTGATTATTTTAAGTAAGTTAAGTTAAAATTACTGTTCTCTAGAATGGAATGAGGGTAACTTTGAAATTTCAATTGGGCCTCTCCTTCTTTTCTTTAATGCAAATTCTGATATTATGTTACAAATATGTTGAGTTTATTTAAATAGTTTCTTTAAAATTATACCTCAATGGAAAGTTATAACTGGTTAGATTTACCATTACCAACTATTAGCTCGGTAGAAAATCAATCTTTAAATTTCTCATTCTTTTTCTCTCGATCTAACAATGATAAATGATAACTTTAAACTATTATATTTTATTTTAGAATAAAACATAATTCGATAAAAATTATAAAAATAAGGTTAATATATTTTGTGTCGAAGCATTTGAATTTGCAATAAAAAATGAAGGTTCCTATTTAAAATTTCAAAGTTGTCCCCGATCTCCTAAGGACCGAACGGAGGGGAGTACTTTTTATACAGACAAATGTAAAGTCTGAAAATATTAAACGTTTACTTATAATATTTTTGTTTCAAATAAGCACCCTGTCTTTATAACAAATATTTTCAATACTGCTATAATACTGATGATAAAACATCTGCAAATGAAGTAGATTATAATCTAATGATATAAATATTTCAAGTTGGGATAATTACAGCTTTCATAGTTAACACTTATATTTAAACTATGTCAACACATTATTAGTCTTCTTTAATTTTGTATCATGAAACTACAATTTCTTTTCATAAAACAACGTATATTTTAATAATAAACTTGTAACGTGACGAATCCACCGCACGTTGCAAAGAAATAAAATTATAGTTAATAAAGAAAGAAAACTTGAAACAAAGTCACTTCAGAGCTTCATACTCAAAAATTAAAATTAAATGCAAGAATAAATTACATATATTGTGATTGACTTACAGAAAATAAAATGTTTTTTACGAGATTATTTAGAGAATGAGTATATGCGGAATAATGTATGTATAATAATTATGAGATATTCTACATGTGAAGAAACATCTCTCAACTGTCATCATTCAGAAAACACAATAGTATTATTGGGCCCAGTTAAATAAATAATTTGGTTATATAGAACTGATGAAAGCAACAACCTGTCACCAAAACATGATGATGTGAAGTTGGCGACAAGAGTATCGTGTGCAATTCTAATCGATCCCTGTATCAATCAGATCCTGTATTCAAATTTCAACGTTGAAGCAACGAGTGCAGAAATACTTGTTCAATTTATTTCAAGATTTCAGAGGGATATGTAGTTCTTTTATTACGAGTGGCTCTCCGTAGTCCAGAAACATAGACTAGTGAGTGCTATTGTGGACCTGAGTAAGGATACTGAGGACATTATTAAGTCGGATAATGTACAGGTTATATATTTTATAGTTATCATCCAGATCTGATTTGTATTAAAAATTTGATTCGGTTATTTAGTGTTGTTTAATTGATCAATTTTGTTATTTAGACTGATCACTGTAGAATTAATTAATTGTATTAGATAGATATGAATTTTAATTGAAGATAGATAGAGCTTTTCGGCAGATCTGTAATTTTTAGTATAAATAAAGATTTTCGACAGATCTGAAAGTTTAGGTATAGATTATTTTAATCGGCGGATCTGAATTTTAAGCATATATGAAGTTTTACGGTAGATCTAAACTTTTAAATACAGATGTCTTTTTTTTGTTAAGATAGAAATTTGATGGGTGTATTTTTTATGTTTTATAAAATTAGTGTACTTGCAATATATATATATATAGAACTAATGTAAAGGAAATTATATGTAGGATTCACTTTTCGAGTTACTTTTCTTATAAAATATATAGTTAAATAACACATCACTCAATAAGTCTTCGATATAACTAAGAAAAACAAATGTTTTTTTTTAAAATTCGATTTCATTCATCAACATATTCTCCTTCAAAAGTGTTACATTCGTTCCAGTGCTCTTCTAACTTTTTCATGATTTTTTTGTAGAACGATTTGATTTTTCTCTCAAAATAGACTTCGGTTTCGGCAATCACTTCTTCATTTGAGCCAAATTTCTTTCCTTGCATCTTTTTGAGATCTGAAAAAAACCGAGTAGTTAATGGGCATTAGATCTGGGGAGTACAGTGGGTAGAGAAGCAATTTCATGTATAATTCATTCAATTTAACCAATGTTTTCATCGACTTTTGACACAGGACTTTGTCTTGGTGAAACACCACTTTCTTCTTTTGCATGTGAGATCGTTTTTACTTGATTTCTACCATCAGTCGATCCAATAATGCCATACAATATTCACTATTGATAATTTTACCTTTCTTAAAATAGTCGATGAACGAAATACTATACGCGTCCCAAAATACAGAATGTATGCATAAACTCGCTAGAAGAATTTTGAATTTTTGGTCACTTTGTACGACTTTTACCGTTTCTACACATTCAGCTTACGATCTTTTTGATTCAGGTGTGCAGTAGTATATCCATGTTTCATCAGTTGTTACATATTGATGCAAGAAAGCCCTTTTATCTCACTTGAACAGCTTTTGGTCCATTTCAAAAGTAACTAACGCATGCCCAAATTTTCGTGTAAAATTGTAAATACATCATCTTCTGATATCTTTAAGTTATGAGTTATCTCAGGTAACTTCAGTTTTCAGTCTTCCAAAATATTTTGTGGACTTTTTTATGTTTTCCGGAAGAATTGTTCAACACCATTACTATATGTACGACTGCATTTAAATTAAACATGCCAATCAATAATTTCACTGGTGCAGAGTCTCCATAATGCTTATCAAGTTATTGTTTCGTTTCAATATCTTTTTCCATCAAAAAGCAATGTTTAATCAACACATTAAAGTCTTTTTTATCCATTGTTTTAAAAATTACTAAATTATCGTGACTATAACTTGTTAGAATGTCATAAAATTTTGATTCGTATCGTTTGAAAATTGGTACTGTCCAGAAATCATAGGGGTCTCTTAGCAGTGTTGCCATATATGTATCAGATCGGAGACTTATTGAGTGACCTGATATTTTTTGGAGCATGACCTTCAGTGTGTTTTATTGATAAAATTTATATTGCCATAGAATATATTTTTCTGAATAATAATTAAATTTTTTACTTTAAGTTGATATATTTAATTATAATTTAGCCTTTGTATTCATGTGTTAAATAATGCGATGCATTATGATTGAATACTTTTTTGTTGAAATTTCGACCAAGGTTCACTCAAATTTCAGTCTTTTACTATTTGTTTGGTCGTAAACTCTAAATCAGTGGTAATCCATTTGACATGTATTATTGATTTACATATCTATATTATGATATACATAGTAACATATCTAAGTTGCGGACTGGATGCCAATACTGAGTCTATGAATTCCATGAATGTTCAATCTTCTAATATACATTTTTTTAGGACTGTAATGTAAAAGTTATTAATCAATAAAATATGAAATTTAAATACAATATATTGAAAATACGCAAGTTACAATGTGGGTAATGTTCGTATAGAAATTCCTATTAATTAAAATTATTACGAATGTCATTTTTCATAGAAATTTCACTGAACCTAGTAATGAATTTCAAAACGTGATTGTTCTCAAGCTAAGAAGTTGCGTTTTTAACAATTATTTTATTGTAAAATCAATGTGTAAAGTTGTTTACAATAAAAAAAAATATTATTTCTATGAATTTTCAAGTCGATATCTCCAAAATTGCACAATTAGATTAATTTATTTTCATCTCTACTTCAATGTTTTTTTAGCAATTTTAATTAATTTCTAGTAAAAATAATTAACGATGGTATTAGATTCGTTTAAGATGTACCTTTTACACATAAGTGTAATTTTTTTTAATTTATATGAAAAATATTCACATTTCCTGCTTAATCGTTGGGAAATAATGGATTAAAAATTGCAGAATGAAGAAAGTTTTACAACATTGATTTTAAATAAAATCGGAATATATAAGACAGACTTATAACTTTAGCAAATATCGTCGCAGTGAATTATTCATTTATAAAACCAATCTAATATTTGAACATTATTTGCATCTTATAATAAAATACAGATGATATTGGAATAAGTTATAATAAACACACTGTAAAGAATTAAAATTTAAAATGAAAGTTATTTCAAATATAACTTTTTTTATTATTAAAGCTCTCTCAGTATTTTAATAATACAATATATCATATTTACTTAGTACTCTTTTATAATTATCAAATAATGTAATAAAATGGCAACATTTTCTGAATTATATTTAGTAAGAAATTTGTGATTTTAAATTAATGTAGCACTATTTAATGTACATATTTATAAATAATGTTAACTGCATAAATATTACGGAATAATATATTTTCATAAAATAGTATTTACACTTTTTGTGAATAGACCATTACTCGACATTTTTCAAACTTAAATTAAAAAATGTTTACTATTGTTGATTATAATCATTAAGTTTTCTAAACTTATCTCAACTGTATTATATTCTGTAATAAGTTTTGTTAAATAAGCAACTGGAATGGATTCAAAACTATTTCAACTTTGCAATAAAATATACTTCACAATTCTTTAAAAGCTATTTCTAACAGTTTATCTATCTTCAGGTCGATGTTTCTCTAATCGTTTTGGGAGTAAAAGAATAGAAGTATAATTACGAATAAAAACCTCTTCCTTTTTTGATCGAAAAATAGGAAAATTTCTTTCTTCTGATAAGCTGTTATTTTAACTTCTGGCTTTAAATAGCTCTTTTCTTTTGGACACTACAAGTTCAGAATTTTATTCTGATAAATTGAAATCTCGTTTCAGATCCTTGAGTTCTTCTTGAGAGAAGTGCTGAGATGTTCAAAAACTTCCTTCGTGTTTACTTCTACTGTTCACATCTGTGTTACACTTCAAGTTTTATATTTCTTCAACATCTGACTATGAAAGTTCAAAGAGTAAGGCAAAATCTGATATGGGAACATTTTCACTATATGTTACAGGTCAGTCTGCTGAATTCAAATTATGATATTCTCACTTACATATCTTTTAAGAATTAAAGCATTTTATATTTACCAAGAAAGTAATAACGGTTCCATCTATTCTATTTTAGCCACATCAGAGTTGCAAATGTTTCCTCTTTTTACACTTATTCTAAACATTTTACATAGTTTTTACACATTGGACATAAAAATTCTTACGAATCGAATACATATCTATACTTAGCTTATATATTTAATTTTAACACAAACAAAATTATTTCTTTTACAATTTTAGAAATACGTTTCTAAAACTACGCAGAATGTATAGTGTATTTACCAGACATATAATCAAATATATTAGAATTATTTACCCACAATGATCCATGCTTGTGAAAATTATTTAAAAAATTAAAGAAAAATTTTTAAAAATTTAATAAATTATACAAAAATAGTTTTTATTTTAATACTATTTTGACAAATGTTTGGATCATTTCTTATTTCAATTTCTATTCATAGTAATATTTAAAATAACATTGAAGATATGATTCTTCATTACCCGTATATATTCTGCACTGAATTTCTGAATCTATAGTTTTACTTTAATCTCTACCTTCTACATCTGTACATTTTATTGCTTCTCAGATTAAGGATGAATCTACGTGTAGTAAAACAGTAATGATTCAGAACTCAATGGTTGGGATAAAAATTCTGCAATATGTCTCATATATTTTAATGCAGTTGATATTACTTCTAGTACGTTTTTTAAATTAATTTCTCGAATTCATGGTTTTCCTTATCTGAATATGGTTATAGTCTTCATGATTGAATTTTTCTTCTCTTAAAATTTGAAATCACCCCTACGTTTTACAAAATGCAGTATCTCACAGAGCCTGGCAAATCCTTAGCTAAAATTTATATTAAAAAAAGGATATTTTAAGGTTGTTTGCAAGCATCCAGTATAATTTTTTAAAAATAAATCTCACATTTAACTGAAAACGAAGACTGAAAAAGATTCTGTACACCCACAGTATTAATTATAAAAATTAATTGCAGTACGGTTTATTTTATTTTGGTTAATCATATAAAAATATCTTTTATGGAATATATGTAACAAAAATGACACATTAGGTTTTTGTTCAATAAATAGTTTTTGCAAAAGGCAGCGTAGTTGAAGCATAACTAATTTGCCACGGGAAATAATATTAATTAACTACCTTCAAGATCCTCAACGCATTAAATATCGTATATATGTATTTGAATTTGATACATTCACAACACTTTTTGCTATGGAGTGTAGTGTGAAAAGTATTCCACTTGACATATAGATAGGGGATGTTGTTTGAAAAAATAACTACAATAGATAAACGAGGCCATATGAGCTACTAAAATAGACATCTCAGTCTAATAAATGAGGTGTTCATGCTAGAAATGGTGATGAAAATTCATAAAATGGTATTGAAGGACGGTCTGTGCACGGCTAGATATGGTAGGCATTTCAAAAAGTACTGTACATAGTATGTTGATAAGATCAAAAAGCTATGTATGCAAAATAGGTGCCTTGTTTGCTCACAATGAAACAAAAACAGATGTTTCAATCAAGTATTTAGCGGTTTCGCAGAAATAAAGCTGAGTTTTTATGTCGATTCATAACCATGAATGAAACACGAGTCCATCAGTTCAAATGTATGACGTAGGAATAGTTAAAATAATGACCTAAAAAGGGAGAATTGACTCCAGAAAAGGCAGAGCCAATTCTGTTTCCAAACATGAAAAATTGGCTTGGTGGTAAACCATTTGCCAACAATGAAGAGGTGCAGTCTGCGGTTGATGGTTATTCTGAAGAATTTGATAATTTTCACTATAAATAGGGATCGAAGTTATTGAATATCACTGGGAAAAAGTATCGAGCTAAAAGGAGATTATGTAGGAAAATAAAGATATTTTTCCCATCAAACAATTTCCAATTGTTTGTGCTTTCTTTGTTAGATCAGTTAATTCTGAGACTAGCTTTGTATTCCGTACAGTTGGTTCCATTCCGCACTTATTGTACAACATAATATTTTATATTACTAATAAATCAGTATTGTTTTATTTCGTGTGCTTTAATAAAATTGACTGGAATTTTTACACTAAAAAGTAACTACGCTTACTTGTTGACTAAATATTATATATAAATGACAAAGTAATGGCGAATTGTCTCATTCTTAGTTTCTTTTTGATATATAATAAGCAGATAATAATTTTTATACATAATAAACATATGGATAATGTTATATGTCAGAAATGTCATTATCATACTATTAGGTTTTTTGTGGTGAATTGCTAATCATTTTGCTTATATTCATCTGACATTGATTCTCCAGTGGCATCTGATACTGTCACGATAAATCACTGATATTTTATATTCTAATTTGATGAAGAAATATGCTGATGATAACAAATCATTCGAAACATTTAAATATTATTATATATATATGAACATATTATTTTATTGGTATTCTTTTAGTTTACAGTAAGGAATATACACAGAAAAATTATGAAACTTTTATGAAAATAAAGAGTAAACTGATAACCGAATCGAGTACAAAACCGATGCAGTTCTAATTAAGATTATACAGGGTGATTTATGAAGAACTAGTACATTTATTTCTTTAATTGCTTCAAAACGAGTTAAGCTAGCGACAACTCATTATACCTGAAATATAGAGGAATGTTTGGAGATTTACAAGAGAGGTACAACTCAACTCGTCGTTCCAAGTTATTGACCACTTGTTGGAGAGCACTGTTGTCAATAGCTTGACTACAACAAAATCTCAAAAACAGTTGCCGATAATAAAACTAAAAATTACAAATAAATTTGTTCATCCATGCTAGATATGCATCAGGATATCTAGCGACAAACAATAAAAACTATAAAATATTCTGCTTAACGTGGTGCTAAAATTGGGACATTGTGTGAATTTTGAATAGAATAATTAACGAAAGAAATGTATTAGTTCTTCATAAATCACCCTATACATAACGCAAATTGCATACAAATAATGTATTTTTATCAAAGAAGTATCAGGATTCTCTATATTTGAAACAGAGACTAGAAATGAAAATGAGTTTGATATCATTTTTAATGCAGTTCTTATTAAGAAGCTTTTTAAGTGGAGTAATGACATAATCATAAAAGACATTGATTAAGAGTCTTGAATAAAATACGATTATATAAATTTTTAATGCTTTTATTTTTTTCAATTGTTTAATGTATATTTTCATTTTTATGATTAGGTTTTTACCGATCAGTTAGTAGTTTTTAATTTCACACTTTATTATTGTTATTATTAAGAGTGAAAATATATGCTTGGCGTCTTTCTTTAAGTTTTTCTTTACATTCATCATCAAACTACGGTTTATTTACGTTTCGTTTTAAAGTTTCTATTGTTATCTTAACAAATTCTTTAACAGCGTTTTTAATTTCGCTCCATACAAATTACGGGTCATTATCATTTTCGCGATTTCCTAGTTCTTCGAAACTATTTCTAACTTCTGCTTGATATTTTTGTCTTTCCTTATATCCTTAAATTTGTCTACCACGAATCTTTGTACCGATCTAACCTCCTACTTGTTTATAGTTATTGTTCATGTTAGCCTAAATTTAGTGCTAACGATGTAGTAGTCTAAACTACATTCCGCGCCTTTATGTATTTTAACGTCAAGAAGGTTTGTCTTCCATCTATTCATACATGGTCCATTTAATTATAAGCTATTCTTTCAGAAGATTTCCATGTTGCTTTATGGATATCTTTGTGTTTGAAATAGGCAATATTGATAACTATATTTTTAGATGCTGCGAAATTAATTCCTCGTAACACATTTTCATCTTTGATATCATACAAACTTTCCTTATCTATTATCTTTTATCGGTGAGTGATCACGGTCGCAGCTACCCCCATTACTACGTCCACTTTTGGTCATTCTTCCCGGAACGGCACATCGGTCCCCACCTCCAACCTTCCCCTCTCTACGGCCCCTTGCATTTACCCC
>JABFOX010002808.1:0-11018 GCA_022817665.1 Axea sp. ZL-2020 | reverse complement strand
CATTATTTGTTAGTGCTTTGACATTTCGCTATTGTTTTCCTTAATGCATAATAAGATAACTCAAATACTCGTTAATTGTTATAACTCGAGTAACTGAACAATCATCGTTTTTAGTACAATTAAATACATTCTTTTTTTTTCCTACTCATTTCACTAAGTTTGCTATAAATTCTGAACGTTTGCTATAAATATTGAGATTCATTGCAATTTAAGTATAAATTACTTCAATATAAATAAAACAGGATATTATGCTGCAAAACAGTTTGTTCATCTACTATTATTTACAATGAAACGAAAACATCTGGGTGACATGTATTTCAATATATGAGACATTAATAATCCATGGAAAATGTAACAAACAAGCTGCAAATAGCAGATATTCTTTCATTATAAAAGTTTAAAGATGCAATTACAAAGTTCGTGATAATAATTTCAAATACTAATTTTCAAACATACACAGGTATAAATAGTAAAATGTACCACAACACGATAAAGTTTTATGCAAACGTTAAACAATATTATCGTCACGATAATAAATAATTGCGTCACTGGTTAGAGTTACTAATGTTACTTGACTGTATTAGCACTAATGTAATGAACTTTCATTCTGAAACAACTGTTTGTATAATGTATGTATATATGTATAGATTACTTTACAAACATTAATTATATATTATTATTCATTACATTAGCGTTAACATAGTCAAGTAACATTAATAATTCTAACTAGTGATGCAATTATTGGTTGTCTGTTTATTACAATGTTAAATAATTGAAATGGTAAATGTTTAATTTTGATGACAGTTATTTCCATTTATAGATGATACAGAGCAATTTGTATATTAAAGTCATACATTTTTCAGATACGTTAATGCTAAATTTGCTTCTTAATGTCACTATTATCATTCCATGAATATCCATTTATCTTTGTAATAATTTAAAATTATTCCTTGATGATAATAAACTTAATTATTAAATGTACTATAATTCAATATAAATACAAACTTTTTTAACTTAATCTATTATTCGTTAGCAAGATTTATATTTTTACTTCCACGTAATTAGACTTTTAATGAAAAGATCGACAAAATATATTTAAATACCAAGTATGTTTATAAAATCAAGGTATTGTTAATAATTTTAAAAATACTTATTGTATATTAATAATTCAAAAATTATTTGTATTTAATCATTTTTAATAGGTGTGTTTCAGTTTGTGGTACATTTCTGAATTTCAATATTTTTACATTCTTATGAAGGGAAATTCAAAAGTATTGCAAAGCAAAAATTAAAATAGTAATGGAGGTCAATAATCAGTCTCATATACTCCAATGCAAAATCTCGTCGTATGTTTTAATACAGCAAAATATTTAATATCTTGTAAATGTTACTACAAAATTATGGCAATATCATTATACCTGCTACAACAACAATTTTACATGTTTCAATAATGTTTTTTTATAAAATTATCAATGACTGTTTGTTATGGTTAAATGGAAATGCATGCATTACACTTGAGTATTAATTTGTTGCAAAAATATGTCTTTTTTCTATCATTAATACAATGAACTCGTACAACATGTACTACAAATTAATCAAATTATAATAAATTGAAAACATGTATTTTTGGCAAAAAATGCATGATCATTTGATTCTTCATATCAAATTCATATCAGCGTTGTGAGTTACAGCCGTATTTTCCCCTATCAATTTTTATCAATTCCAAGAATAAGAAAAATGAATCAATTTATTCGTCTGAAAATAAAGAAATTATTTACGAGCAAATTTATTTATTAATGTTATTCTAGTGTAATATATTACTTTCTTCGTAATATTGTTTTATATGAAAGCACACAAAATGACATATACATATAACGTATGAGAATGATTCAATTATGATTTTATCTTTAAAATATTAATCATCTTTAAAAACAGAAAACTGTCATTTCAAACGTAAGAGTTCAAACAAATAATAAGAGTTCTAAGTTAAAATCAATTTTAATTTTAGACAAATTAACATAACTGCTAAAATACTTAATGTAATTATGTTTGGTTAATGTATTTATATAATACGTAATGCTGATTACGATGATTGTTTTTTCTTAATTTAACACACTGAGTTATATTTGACGCGAACATTATCAATGTGAGGAGCATAGAAATTGTACATGGGTGTTAGTGTTTATATTTGAATAACACTGATAGGGAGGCACTACTATTTGTTTATGTACATGACTGAGCTTTAAGAGGGGATGTAGAACATGGTTCAATTAATTAAATAATTAGTAATTAAATTCGATTTTAACTGTCGATACACTGATTGTAATATAAAATAATTTTATAATATATACTTTAACATTACGCATACACCGAGTCGACGAAAAAACTTAGTTTAAGATAATGTCAATATTTGAGTTAGATGTGCTTTGATGCAATTCATTACATTTAATTCAACAGCATAATAAAACTAAATACCAAATTTAATAAAGCGTAATAAAGTTATTAAAAATAAATGATACACACATGTCATTCTCATATATATCACTCATTTATTTCCTAAACGTGATGTTTAGATGCTATTTCAAAAAAAATCAACTAAAAAATTCTGTTTCTGTTTTCCTTTAATAACTTTGAACAGATTAATTAAATAATTAACTTCAGAACATAAATGATGTGTTATTGATAAAACTAATATGTAACTAATACACAGTGAACTAGTGCATTATGATAAGCACGTTCAAAATTTTAATAGTCTTACTTGGCATCAAGTCAATTAATTACCATTGATCCAAATATATATGCATTTCATTTTGATGAAATATTCGAAACTAACATAAAACACACGACAAGATCTTCTTAAATTTTAATATGCTTGATGCATATTTTACACTTATATGAAAATGTTATCTTTAATCGAAACAAAATCGCTAAATAATATGCATTAATTTTGTCCTTATCATCGCATGTTTTCATAATAAAAACAACAAATCGAGAATTATCAATAAGCTTCGTTTTATAAGAGATCAACAATTTTATAGATAGTCTAGAATTGTTATATACCGTTCTTAACATTACATGTATTTTTTTTATCTCACTCGTTGTTTTTTTTAGATATTTATCAAATGTATATATACATTTCAGAAAAATTGTGTCACGTGAGTTTGTGCTTAAAATAATAACTTAACAGTTGGAACATTATATACACATACAGTACTATAAATAACACTACTCTTAATTCAATTTCACGTGTTATTGGAATTGCAATTTTAATTTGGTTTGACAATTTATTTTAAACAAAAAATAAGAAATTTAGTGTTTTAGATAAGTAAAAAAAAAAACACAAAACAATAGTATTTTTAACTATACTCTTATAAGAAATTACTTATTTTTCTACGGGCGGAACAGTGTAATTAGACATATTTATAATAACAATAATATTGTATATATACACACTGATACGACCCAATTTCAGGATAGTAAGGAACTATCAAATAATACTCGCTTCACACTGTGTAAATTCAGAAGATTAAATTTGTTTACAATTTCATTAGAAAGTTTGACTGTGATTTTGTCATATATTTTGATCAAAATTACTATTCAATGGCTGATTAAGGTCAAGAAATGCCACTACCGGGATAATTTTCCTGATTCAGCAGTTATTCCCGAATAATAAACTAAATTACTTTACTACTAAAGTTCCGTGCTATAAATCCATCGCGTTAATCACTGAGTTATTGTATGATATGTAATAAATGTACACGAAAATTTAAACATATTTCGCAGAAAAATGCAATCAAAAATATAATTCATCTTATCGACATTAAAATTATTTGTATTTAAACGAATAATAAAATTAGTTTTTATTTTAGAAATCATTATTTTAAGCAATGTTAAAATTCAAATGCATTTAATTATAATTTTATCATATATATTTAACTATAGAGTTGATGTTTTTCGAATGTTTGTTTTACTTAATCAAATTACTTTTATGTTACAGGAAAAACTGATTTTTATATATATTTATGTACTCTAATTTTAAATACACACCACCGCATTGATTTTATAGATTCATTTATTTCTAATTTGTATTTATCAATGTTTGAATATTTATTTCCGTTATTTTTAATATTACACATTATTTTTTGTTACAAAAATAAATAAACAGAGAAAATACGCACAAAACACGTATAAATTGTAATATAATTAATTTTGAAATACATACAGAACATTTTGTATATTTTGTCTGACATAAAAAAGTGGATATTAATGAAATATAGTAATATAAAAATATCGAATTGAAATTGCATTGCTATGCAATTAATTAATATAAAATTATTTATAATGTATTAGTATTCTTTAAATATATTTAAAAATTACAGTCGTAAAAAATACCCTTTTAAATGAGTTTATTATCTAAACTCATAAAGACTAAAACTTGTAGTTAATATTATACGGATTGAACATAATTTATACACATAAGTTTAATTAATTTAAATTAAGAATTAGGCATAAGTTTAATTAATATTTGAAACAAAAAGATGTGCATTTGGATTTGAAATACACATCTATAATTTGATTTCATACACTTTACTCCCATCACTGTACATGTTTCCTTAATGAAGTACAATTTTAAGACCTGACGAACTTTTAAATTTATTATGCATAATTTATACGTATTTATCCATGATAAATTGCGAACGCAGATATAAATTATTATACAAATTACAAGCTTTTAAACAAAAATAATTAGTCCTTGGAACAGAAAAATAATAAAACAAAATACGGAGAAAATTACCACACAATTTTGTACATTTTTATAAAATAATGAAAATTTGTACCAAATTGTTTAGTAATTTTTCACCAATTTCAAAAGTACCCTTCGTTAATTTTTATATTCATTATTTTGATTTCAACTGTGTTCTCCTCGTAACACTTCTCGACTTAAAATTATTTCTAAATGTTTTTTAAATTACTTTTGCTGGCTACACTCGAAAATGTCAATTACAATTTACTAAGGAACGTTTGCACTTATGCAAGGGGGCACGAATCAAGCACGATTAGTTTTATTTTAATCTTCGAACTGGCAAAAAAGAAACGTTTTCTGAGGGCAAGAAAATGTGTTATACTTGGTAAAGAATTTTACCCACAAGCGTGACTTATGAGTTTGCTCTACTTGTGTTATATTAATAGCCGTGTCACCTTTTCTTAATAAATAATATATTTTTGAAACATATACGAATGATATGTTTACGTTAAAACATAAACTTTTGTGACTTACCTTTCAAGTATGTGAGCAACAGCAAAAACTGCATTAACTTTTGATTAGATCCTTGAAAAACTGCGTAGAATTCCGAAGTGGATCCGATCAGAAAATCATCAGGATTTCCTACAATGGAACCAAAAATTAAAAATCAAAACCGCTTTAATTCTGTAATACTGTAAATAAAATTCTGTAATAAATCAGTAAAAAATCTTATTCAATGACAAATGACCTTATATGAATTTATTGAATAATCCTGAAAATGACTAAAATTCAGCAAAACAATGTTGGCTCATCAGATCGAAAATTTAGTTAATTTGTTCATTTTACTATACACGTGTTTTTTACGACAATATGTTGAATTATTATATGATATATTTTGAAATACTGGAAATCGGAAATCTATTAACATGCTTAATTAGGTTATTTCAACTAATTTCTAATACGGATCACTTAAATGTTTGCATAACGCAATCCAACCATTGAATCAGAAGTATTCTCAACATACTAGTCATGTTTTTTTAACTAATTTAAATATTTACTAGGATTAAAATAAGTTCACACGCATGATATGCGCGTAAATATAATTACTTTTAATCGGAAGAATATGGTTTTTTGTTACTATTTTTATTTTAAAGTAAGACTATTTATTACGTATCAAATAAGCGACCAATTTTTCTCACTTATTTATATATTTCATTTATTTCTCAAAACTTACTTATTAGAAATATTTATTGTATTTTAAATATTATTTCCCAGAAAAAACATGCACGTCTATCAAACTTTTAAAATAAAAGTATTTTTATTTAATACATGAATGCTTAAGCGGAGTACGGACAACAATTATCCCCCGGCACAGTAAATTACAAATATATATTTTACTGAACAAACACACAACTTGTATCCATACTTATAAAATGCACACATGCGTCGCGCACAGCTCGAAATAAATAAAAATCTAAGCATACAGCTTCCTTTGTTTCCCTTTCTCTTTTTACTCAAGGGTCATTTAGAAATCATTCTGCATTTACTCGTTTTATCATGTAATATATTATGATTCGCGTAAAAATGTAATAAAATAAACTATTTTGAGGCAAACACGTTGCCATAATTCAATTACATATTCTATTGATGCAATGTAACATAATGAATAATTTGATTTAAACAATGATAATTCAATATTTAATCAGTCTATCAAACTATCATAATTTTAAAATCCACACCATGAATGTTAAATGAAATTGAAACTGACGCAATAAAAGTTTTAATGAAAATAATTAATTGACTTCACATATTTCTATAAATACAGTAATATTATATAAATATAATAGGTATCCAAATATTGCATATATTTTATACATTTATTTAAATATTAAACTATCTGCATAACCAATTAACTTTATTGATGTTATTGGAAATACATAAATTTTATTTCGACATCTTTCACCACTGAAATAACAATGACACTGTCTGCAGACAAAGGATTAATTTTGCCGAGCATTCGTCAGGACTTGTTATTAATATTTGAAATATTTTCAAATTCAAAGTTACGGCACATACTAAAATATTTTAACTTTTAACTCATATGATAGAACGGAGCGGACAAATATAGAGTAGGGTCAAAAGTATAATGGGATAAGGGATTTTTTCCAGTGCTTACTTTCTACTTGATGTTCTTGGAATAATGTTACACTCAAATGACTTTTCATATATCGTTGTTTAAGTCTTATTTCAAAAAATATCCCCTGAAAAACAGTTCTCCGGGAAGAAAACTATTTTGATTCAACATCACTAGTCATATTCGATCTTTGAAATTGAATATTTAAAACAGACATCAAAAATGTCTTTTAAATAAACAACACAAATATAAGTTTTACATGAACTTTATTTATTTTCATATGATCTTATTTCGTTATACTTTTAACATTTCTCTTAGCCGAGTCCAACAAATTGCAGCAATAAAATTCAATTAATAATTACGAATAAGCATATTTATATTGAACGAACAAATCGACGTTTCATAAAAAAATGTAAAGAGAGTTGATACTTAATAGTTGATGCACATTTTCGGTTAAACAACAGTCATACTTAAATATACATATTTAATTACAATATGAAAATTGAATTAATATTTCCCACGCACAAATTACTGAGAATTAAACAAAATTAATAATTTATTATAGAATATATATATAAAATAATTTATTATAAAAAAAATTAATAATAAAGAAAAACAAAATTAATCATTTTTTATGCTTCAATCATGTTTTATTTAAATTTACTTTTTAAAACTTTATTACAAGTTTTCGTAACTTGAATGTTTCCAACAAAGTGTCTTTTTGTACTATGTATATTTGGTATGACCAACCTTTCGAAATTTTCTTTAATGAACTAAAATGTGCTTTTTTCATACAAGTTTAAATATGTCTATACCACTATTCTCAGATTTTTCTACCGCACACAAAGGCCGCATCCGCAAGGGAATGCATTTGGTTCGCTTCGGCAGGCGAAACGCCGGGCATTTGTTACATATGTGCACATGTCGGGCAATGTTTTGATTCAACTTATTTTCATGAATGTTTTCTGATGAAAAGAAACGATATAAAAACAGGCCCCTTAAAAGTTATACCATAAATAAACAAAGAAAAATTGGAGTATAAAAGTAATGCAAATGTTATTAATTAATTTTATACATAATTTTTAGTTTGCTTAATCATCGCCTTCTTTTATTGTACATGCACTGATTTCATTTCCTTTCATCCAATAATGTTCATTTTTCGCCATTCACACAAAACATCAAATCAGCGAAATGTCTACTCATGGTACTCTGTAAATTAAATTTAAATAACTTCTAATTGCTAAATGTCTATAATTTCATTTATTTTTAATTCTGTTTGATGAACAATATTTTTTTAATTTAAATACAAGTGCTGACAAAAAAAACATAGTTATGTGAAACATATTTATGTAAACGTCATCGAACTGATATCTCATGGATAGTTTTTTAAAATTGATTTATAAGACTCATAATGATTAATGATAATTTGTAATAATAATAATATTTGTGATAAGTTACTAACTGATTTCTCAACCTAATAGACATCTCTCAGTTTTGCAAAAAAATGTATTAATCAAGCTAACAACAACGCAATTTTGAGAACCTTCTGCCAATGGTTGGTTATACCTTGGGCTAGCGACGTTGATCATAGCTCTTGATAATTATAAGTACATTGTATGACTTGTAAATAAGTCGAATATCTTACATATGAATCATATGCATGGTATATATAATTAATACTTGTTTGTTCTTCAATTATTCTTGTGCTAATTGCAAATCAGTTCTGGCGCGATACACATCATCATTTTCATCAGCAGTAACCAATATCCTACCAATATTTAGATAGTTATTAACGACTGGCGAGCCAGCAAATTTTCAACTTGGAGTACTGGGCAGTTTTAGCATAATCATAGAACGAATTTCTGTAATGATTAGTGCACTGCGTGTAAAACAAAAATCACTAAAGCAGAACTTCATGATTACCACAATGTTATACATTTATGTAAAATAAAAGAATGCATTTCTTTACAAATTATTAAAACAAGATTCCACATAATAATTTAAACGACATAATAAAAAATGTACGTAAATTTAATTTAACTTTGTTCATAATTATCATTCAAAAGATCATAGTGATGTTGTGTTACACCGGTTGTATACTTAGAAATTTAGATTGTCGTGATTGTCCATTAGATACGTGAATTTTATAATTTTGTTCTGAAGCGTATAACGCTGTCAAATTATTCACTCCTAAAACGAAAATATGCCGATCAATATTTTCTCTATCGTACAGTCTAAGATTCTGACACACATTTGTTGTTTAAAAGATTAGACCACGAAACGAATATAAAAACAAAAATTCTGATGTGTATGCTCCTTTTGTTGAACTGAAACGTCATTAACTTTTTATTATATATAACGGCAATATTGAAAATTGTGTTGTTTTTGAAATGAAATATTTGTTGAAATATATTAAATCAAATAACAACTCTCCAAAAATTGTGAATTTCGACTTAAAAAGTTACTTTGATTAAATGGCTAAATATTTTAAATACACTTCCTGATTATTTCAACTCTTTTTACAAATATCCAGATTTAACTACCACTTGTTTTAGGTTCTAATTATCCCGAGTTTAAGCCACTTTTAATTAATTCTGTTGACATTTCAAATGGTGACATTTTCAATTGCATCAATGAATTAGACATACTCAAGAGTTCCGGAATCAAATGGTATTCCTACTATATGATTAAAATAACAACTTCTTTTTCTTGAGTATACTGAAAATAATTGTTGACTTATTAAACCTTTGACTGATGGTCACTCTACTTGCGTTCCGAATGAAACGTTCGTTAACCGTGATTCATAAAATGGTGACAAACAAGAAACGTCTAAATAAAGACCAACCTTAGTACAAGTATTTCCAAAATAAAGCATGAATAAAATGAATTCTAAAATAGTACCACACTTATCGAATAATCAGTTTTGTTTTATTGATGAAAGAAGTATTGTTTTTAACCTGTTATGATGCACACGATGCATTTCAAATGTTGCAAAAAACGGCTTTATAATTGATGGCATATATGTTTTACACGTATATATTTCATCAAATCGTTTGACTCAGATGACCGTAGAACTTTGATGAGAAAGTTAAAATTATTTGATCTTTTGCGCCAATGTATTACTATTATATAATATAATATTAATATTTATTGTAATATAATAAATAATTGAATATAATATTATACTGACAATCATTCATTTTTTAAAGACCATTTCTTGAAGAGAGAAAATGATTACTTTTAATTATTAGAATCAATTCAATAACTGAACAAAGAAATTTACATTTAATTTATTTACGCTTTGACTGATTTGTATTAAAAAGCGTGCTTTGCTTGTATGAAATAATTGCTTTATTTGGCGTAATGTTCGGTTCAAACCATAACTCATTTAAATGAAGAAATTGCATTCAATGTGTATAATCGATATCTATGTCGCGTCAACACTTTGTGTATAAATTAACAGCACTGTTTATATTTGCTTCTCTAAAAGCGTTTTATTTTAGCAACTAGTTTAACTCGGCACTGACTTCAGTTCCATTAATTTTGCTTTATAATACATGATCCCAAGCAAAACTTACAGAACTTAATTCAGATTCTCGTCGCGCGAAGAAAAATATAATATCGAAGAAATGCAAAATTGGTATTAAGCAATTACAGTTGATTTTCAATTGTATAATATAAACATTAACTGATCATATCATTTATTGATTCAACGTAATATTTTATAGATGGAACAGTTATACATTTACGTTGCACACTGCACGTTGTAATGACATGTTTCTCTTGTTATGCGTGCAAGAATTCCTACCGTACCAACAAAGATTATTCATAAAAATGCAGAAATGTATGGCATTACTTTTTTCTGTTAAATTAATCTAATTACTTTCCTCGGAGCGAGTTAGCTGCTGATACAAAATTTCATGATTTGTTTTCTGCAAGGCTGTTTTATTATGGAAATAAATCTGTTTTACCATTGTACTAACAAAATAGCAAAGGTACTTTTATTACTGTATATCATTTTGCAAAATGAGCTTGTACTTTAAATGACGAGTTTTGATGAAGAAGAAAAAAGTATATATATTTAATTATATAAAAATATCATAAATGTATAGGTTACATATGTATTGATTTGGATTATTT
>JABFOX010002807.1:0-11017 GCA_022817665.1 Axea sp. ZL-2020 | reverse complement strand
AAAAATTGGTTAATAATGCTATTTATTACATGATCAGAGAGATATGCTATGAGTTAAACGACGTTGAAATTAAATATAACGATGCTGAAATTACATCAACATAAAAATGTAGGTAATACAGCTCTTATAAAAAATATAGTATCGCTGCATTTTGGGCAACACAATTTAATAGAAAATTGTACGTTTAATAGAAAATTGTACATTTAATAGAAAATTGTATATTTAATAGAAAATTGTACTCACTGGAATAGTTTTGATGAAACGAAGAAACCAACTAACAACGATGAATATTTCGACGTAATAATGTCAAAGCAATTTTTATTCGAGTTTAATAAAGATTATAATCACGTTATTATTAATGTTAAACACTAGATTGTTTCAGTACAGTCAAATAATGACAACAATGCAATTTTTTCAAATGGTGAGGCAGAAAATGGTAAAATTACTATATCTAAGACAGAATGATTAATGCATCACGTAAATCTCATAAAGAAAAAATAAAATTGCTCAGTTTTATTGCATAAGATGCGCCAATATCAATAAGTTTTCGTAAATGGATGTTATTTGAATACACATCTATAAGCACAGCTACCAAAAATGTATGGGTTATAGAAACTTTGACGCAATCGAAAAAACTGCGATTTATTATTTTCGGTTTACAAACGAATAAAAATGATAACGCAAAAAAGATTGTTATATAAGAAATGTTAAACTTTTTTTAAATTCATGCATGTTGACTATGATTAAAAAATTACGTTCGATATAATCCAGGAACAACGACGTATTCAATATTGTTCTCCGACGAGTCCACTTTTACAAATCACAGTACTGTAAATCGACACAATATGCATTATTGGAGTATCGAATATCCTCATTGGTTGCGTCAAGTTGAACATCAACACCCTTGAAACGTAAATGTTCAGTGTGAAGTAATTAATGATAAGCTCATTAGTCCATATTTTATCGATGAAAACTTAAATGATCAATGATATCAAGATTTCCAGCTTTGCTCGCAGACATTCCATTGGCCGTGCGACAAACAACTGTAGTTCTAACATGACGGTTTTCTAGCATATCATTTTCTAGTAGCACGGAAAGTATTAGAACACGTTTAGAATCGTCAATAGATCGTAAGAGGATGTCTAGTACCTTAACATACAAGATCGCCAGATCTTACTTCGTTTCACTTTTTGTTCTTGGGTTATTTAAAGAATGAAATTTATACACAAATGCCAACAACGCTCGAAAATATAAATGAACAAATCATTAATGCTCGTTTAAAGATTGCACCGGAAATATTTCTTAGTTGTGTGCAATCATTCCAATCGCGGATACAAAAATGAATCAAAGATTCATTTTCGAATCAAAACATTTTCGAACACCTTTTGTGAAATGATTTTCAAAGCCAAGTACCGCAATGATGCGAGGCGAGGGGACACACCTAAAACAAGCACCCCGAAGGGAATAAAAAACTACTACGTCCACGTCGTTGTTCCTGGGTTATACTAAAGGTAGTGTTTTAATTAAAGTCAACATGCATGTTCATAAAATTATATTTTTTATTTAGATTATCTTAACAAAAGAGGAGCCCCCTTTTATATGTTTAATCTCCTGAAAACTACGGTAAGTCAAATTTTTTTGAATACAACGATATCTATTACGAATCAGATAAATGTTTTCAAATAAAAGTTATTTATTTGTCTATGAAGAATCCGAATCTGCTATAAAAAATGAGGATTCCCATTTAAGATTTTAAAGTTGTTCAAATGCGAGTTAGGCATCATTGAATGAGCTCACTACGAGACTAAAAATTTTTATTCAAGATAAAGATAATGAGCATTGTCTCAAGATAAGATGCTCATCCTGTATGCATATTTATATAATGGGAGCTAACATGGTGTATTCATTTAATTTAACGTTATAGATTTCCACTTATTTCAAAAAAGAAAAATCATATTTCTAATATTTTTATTGGAAAAATGGATGTATAAAACAAAATTGGCATGTTATTAGTTCAAAGACAGAAACACTGATAGTACTGAGGTAATATTACTTTGTCAAATGAAACCTTTATTACTACTTCAATATTTCTATCAACTAGTATCATTGAAATGAAATAATGAATATCAATATTGAAAGTAATGGATATATTACATGAGAGAGTTTTTTATTTAAGAAATTAGTATTTTTTGATCTGTTTGTTTTAATTTGTTTAACAAATTAGAGTAAACTAACAAAACTTAAATTACTCAAATTAATTGAATTTGTACTTTTTCACGTGACGATTTTATTTTAGTTTACTTTTATGATCTATTTAAACTACTGATATGTCATATATTTTAAATATTTAATAAAATATTACACCATAATCTTATAATTGATATTTTAAATACATAATGTAGTCATTATGTATTTACAAACTATTAATCAATATTTTCCACATTATTCTGAGAGATAAATAGCATTTAAAAATGAGTTATGAATTTGAAATAAAATATTGATCATTTTCTATAATTAAAAATTCATAATGAAGTATTCACATTTCTATTTCTTAATCATTTTGATTAACCTTGTTTTAACCGTCATGGCAGATATTTTGGTTATTCGACCAATTATTCAAATATTACTCATAGATAGTTCGAATTTTAAGCAAGTGTAATAATCTGTAACGCTAAAACTCAAAGGTTACGGATGTGATAAAGTTAGTGGACAATACGAAGAGTAAACAAACAAATGAAAAGTTCGTATGACAAGTGAAAACTGGAGAGTGTAACACTGGAGCGTTGATTAATATAGAATTATTCATGTGTACAGTAATACAATTACGTAGAAAATATTTCAAATTAAATTAATTTTATTTACATTAGTAGAATTCAGAAACAAACATATTATTTATTTGAATGCAATACAAATTCATTAATTCAACAAATGATTAATTAATTAAATAATGTTAATGCGTTCCGTTATCAAAAAGCAAATTATTTAGGATTAAGAATAACGATTATTCAGAAATATGTTTAATTATAATTAAAAAAAATTCTGTTTATCTTCTTGATTAAAATTGAAGTATATAATAAACAAAGTTTTATGGAGCACGCAATTTAAAATGATGAAATTTATTTCATATTAAGCAGAAGGAAATGATGCATGCGCAAACGAACTGATACGATAATGCTGAATATGTAATAAATATTATTTGTTTATTTTTATGAAATGTTGATAAATTTATTAAGATTGTTAATCTCTTTTTTTGCACATTCTTCTAAATGTAATACTTATGTCAAAGTTGTTTTTTCTTATAAATTTGTTTATTGTTTTTCAACCGTTTTTTTTTAATTTTTCAATTTTTCCGATTTTTTTCATTAAAAAAGTAATTAAAATGATAACGAGCATTGAATGAAAATTTAGTTATAGATATATTTTGAACTATATCCTTTTATCGTACACTAATATACGAAAAAGTAATAAAGAGGCATATAACACTTTGCGGCAAACTGAACATCTGTTTAATTTTTAAAATTAAATTTATGAAAAGAAACATTTCTGATAAATTTTGATACAAAGTGACCGTAAAATGTCAGTTGTGTGAAATTCGAATATACATTTTGAATAATTCGAAAATACATTTCGAATAAAAAATGTTTAATGTGAATTAGAATTGAAATGAGTAGTACGAATACGCAAGAATGACTTTGTTAAATCATTTATCATATTTGAATCCACTAGTGATAATTATATAAAATAACTTATGCCATTGTAAAGATTTTAAAGCGATTAAATTAATAAATCAGTGTAATAATATCGATGTGTAAATGTTAATATTAAGTTGCTTATGGCTATGTTGATACGTGACATACAGTTCTAGTTGAAGAAGGATATAATTTTTGTATAATAACAAAATCCGAAGGTGCACTTAACGAGTCTTTCGGCATTAATATTAGTTACTATTTTAGCAAAACGTTCGTTACATCCAAACTCGCACGTTTGGATGCTCTCCAAATTTCTACGTT
Organism: Axea sp. ZL-2020; assembly: GCA_022817665.1. Lineage (NCBI taxonomy): Eukaryota > Metazoa > Arthropoda > Insecta > Hymenoptera > Scelionidae > Axea > Axea sp. ZL-2020. The sequence continues at coordinate 7,007 of JABFOX010002807.1, read as the reverse complement.
CCATACGTGATTGAATTTTGGGTGCGTATGAGCAAAACCAAACATGATTGCCTATCGTACACCAATGTGGAAACTTTAGTTTCGCATATAAATATATGTCATGAATGCGGTTTAATACGTGAAATGTTGCAGCATTATATGACTCCTTGTGTTATAGAATTTTATTTTCATGTACTTCAATTAATTTTGGACATATGGAATTGCAAGAAATAGTTTTTATATATTTTTAATTCTCGGCACACCAAAATCGGATTGACAAGTCATGTAAATAAAACTGTTTTAATAAAAAAAAATGTTTAAGATGAGAACCAAATATTTTGTATTATAGCTGTGCTTTCGATAAACCTTTAAAAAACAACCGATCTGTACTACATACATTTTAAAATTAATAAAACAGGAAAATACAATATCTTATATTTTATAATTGAAGATTAAATGATTTAAATTTTTTTAGGAAATTTATATTTTACAAGTAAATAAATATATAAATAATATGTCGTATGAATGATATCAGGTTTTAATTACAAAAAGAAAAACTTTAATTTTATATGCAATATAAATGTATTGTTATATAAGTTTGAATATTGAATAAATATTATAATCTACTGTTAATTATATTTTCATTTTGTAAATTTATAATAAATTTATTTTGATGATGTAAAAACATGCATTATAAAATAGAATTAATCATTAAAATATTTTAGTTTCTTTGTATGAAACACCACAAAATTTTAGTAAACCTCTTTAGTATCTTCATTAAAGACATCAAAAGTGTCTTCAAAATAATTATCAAAGCATCTTACGTGAAAAGATGCTTGTTTTTGTAGTGTAAATCTCGTAAATTCATTCCACCTCAATCAAAGTTTACCCAAGTATCTTTTGAAGCGAGACAGCATTTTTAAATTCTAAGGCTTTCTTAGATGAAAGAATCTATATATCACCAGATTATTGACGTTCCAAGTTATAAGACCGCATTCATTTATCAGCTTTGATGATTTCCATCACTGCTGTTTTTGTTACGCGATTCATTTATTAAACGTAATATTGAAGTCCTTTCAACCATAAACACATCACAGCAATTTATATTAGGAGCAAAAACATTTCCCTATTTTTTAATTATTTAATTATAAACAGAATATTTTAAGTAGTTTTACAATTCAATAACCTAGTAAATCGATTATTATGAAAGATTCAATAAATAATATATATTAAATTTTGGGAAGTCAGTAATTTTATTTTGTTTTTATTAAGATATCTGCAATACATTTTTAATTTAGTACTTTAGAGAAACATTTATTTATTATGAAATTACTTAATATTTTTCACTATTCGTGATGAATTATTAAAACTCATCTGATGTGCTAAAATGGTGAACAGAGGTTTTTGAACGATGTTCAACAATAAATGTCGCAGTCTTAAACTAAGCAGTTTCCTTCTTTTTGTTTTTTTAATTCAAGCTTTATCATGCAATATGTTATTTTTAATAGAAGGAACTTTTGATCTGTTCTATGTACTTAAAAAGAGCATTAACATCTTTTACAAAAACCTCTCATACGATTTTTCATCATTTCACCATTGATTTAAACCATCCAAAGAAATAATTACCAACTCAAAAGAATATTTACTTTTCAGGGTAAACAGATAGTTTACTTTAAAAATTATCCATTAGAAGAAATAATTCTACTCAAGCGCAACTTGGGCGATTAACAATGTAAAAATAATAATAAATAATTGTTATGGACTATATTTAAAATAAAGTAATATAGTTAAAATAGCATTTATAACAAAATTCTTTTAAATAATTTTAAATTACTTTTCATTTATGTTTATATTAAATAACTATAGTGAAATGCAAGCATAATATTAAATATTTTTTTATGCTGAGAACGTAAGAAAACGTAAGAAAAAAAAAAAACGTTTAAAATGTAAAAATGATTAAAATTAAAACAATTTACGTTTTTGCGTGATTTTGACGAATATAAAACCTTTGTTTAGATGAGTAGTTGCAAAAAAATTGCTTATATATTGTGAATGGTTTATAAACCAATAATATTTAAATGTGATGAAGTGTCGGGTTTGACGGATTTGATTCAATAAGAACTACATTTGAATATGTCTATGACTGACATAAAATGAAAGAATAACTGAACGCGAAATTTAATACGTAAATAAAAATAAGAAATGTATTTATGATAAGTTAAGTGATTTCTTTTTTTCTTTACAAATAATGATACAGAGTAGATAATCACAGATTTATAAAACGATTAAATCATATTTTATTATTTCTTTCTAAGTAAAGCTATTTCGTGCCACTACAATTACGACTTTTCCTTCATTTCGACACGATAAAATTTTTCGAATTAATTTACAACTGTATTTATAATACTCTCGCATTTTAATTCACAACAATTATTTTACAAATATAATTATTCTTTTTCATAAATTCTTTTATTTACAAATATTCCAGTTGCTTATTAAAGCAACTACATTGAAAGTAATTATATCGATTTATAAAATGAGGAAACAATTTTGATTTAAATATGAAATAACAAAAGTGAAAAATCCAAAATTTGCATTACAAAGTATTTAAGTTATTTATTAATACAATTATTATATATTAAATCGTCCTAGAATATCACTTCTATGTCCTGAAAATTTATCATTGTTTATGATAAATCCCCAATCTGACAAGTCTGGTTTCGAGGTTAAGTGCTTGCTATCAAATCCAATTCTCAGAGGTGAATTTTTTCATCACATTGTTTAGAAGTGATTGTGACTTATATATATATGAACAAGGTCTATGTGATTGTGTGTGTACAGGTTCAGTGAAATTCTTCCGTCCCTTTTCCCGTTTAACTAGATTTATGACACCGTAAAGAAAATATAATAAAATATAATACAAACTTTATTTGAATTCTACGCTACATGCACGAAAATAGCAATGTATAAAATTATTGACAAATTAATAAAGAGAGTGTCATTTAATAACTTTATTAATACAATAAAAGGTAATAGTCAAACTAACAATTTAACAGTGAACAAATGATACCATGAAATATTGTAAATATTTCTTAAAACAATACAAAATTGTTAAAAAATCAAAAAAGAGATTTATAGAATATATATATTTTAACTGTGTGTAAAATATATTTTAACTTTACGCGAAAAATTTGTATATGAATAATTTCTGCTTAAGCTTCGCGCGCGATTTCATGCATGAAATGTTTAAAAAATCATATATGAAGCACGTGCGAGTTTTGAAAAATAAGTATATGCGCGAGACATGGACCTTGTATGAAAGGCGTTCTAACATGCAAATTTCGTCTAGTCCATTTCAATAATTTGTGTATGTTTCCTATATGAGAGTTTAAGTATACATTAGACACGTTTCCAGAAAAGCCTAATGTGCAAATTATGCATGAGGCATGTGTAATCAATGTATGTGTCTTATGTACAAGGCATATACACGGCTACAATTTATCGATTTTGTCAAGGGATTTAAATACATTTTTAAAGTTTAGAAACGCCAATCAGATTTTACTCAAAGTTCGAAATATATTTTTACAATTAAATTAATTATAAACTGAAAACTATGTATTAAGTTATGCATGATATATAATCGAAACTCAGAAGTATTTAAAACGCATTTATAATATTTCAAACAAATTTATTTCAATTTAGTTTCATAAAGCACTGAGAAAATGTTGTTCAAATTGAATAGATTTAAAATATTTATTAAGTTGTATAAAAATGTCATATTTATTAAAATTAATGTTGCAGAAATTCATTTATACGCATTCAGAAGTATTAAAAAAGCTTAATCCAGAATATTCAATAATCACTTTAGAAATGAAATATATAGTTATTCATTTAATAATGTAGCGTTTATGAAAGTGTAAATAAAAGTATAATTTTAAAACGCAATTATTTTATTAAATTCATTTGAGGATTAAATTTAAAGATAAAATGTCGAAGAACTTGTTCAAAATGTAAAAATAAAAGAAAGTGTGGTAAATTTAATTTTTCATCGTTTTTCCTTCTTTTTCATTCATGCAAAAAGTATAAGGTTTGTAACCAATTTTGTTGCATTTTCTTTGTATGAAACAATTGTATTCTTATTTTTATGTAAAAACAGAAAAATTATTTCTAGAAATCGAGCAATTTAAAAATTATTGTATTTGAGCGTTATGCCTTTGATGTTTGTGAATTCAATTTTATCTACGTATAAGCCATACGTTCTGCCAGAAGTGAGAGGTATCTCTTTGTGCTTTTGTTTTTAACGTTCACATCTCCTATATGACGAATGGAGAGGTATGACAGACATTTTAACGTTTTGGTGATGCAGATGATGCGTTTCAGAATATCGTGGGAAATCCCACTCTTTGAGCATTGGAACATACAAAAGCATTAGGAAGATTTTAATGTTCTTTAATTTTGTATCTGTTCACAAAAAAAGTGTTCCATTTAAAACGTATAACTTCACGCAGAAAGTGACAATCGATCCAATATTGACCTGTTAACAATCACCTTTAATAAACCGTTGTCATCAAAGCTTGGCCCAATTTCAAAATGAAGCAGTGTTTTATTTTGATAAACATCTATCTCTGACACTGAGCCAAGGTATGCTACAGATGTAAAATTGATGTAAATATCAGTAACAAGCATTGGCCCAACATCAATCTCGAATATTTTTTCGATATCACTGATGAACACCACTCATATATCAATTTATTATGCTGATTCAGTTGATATCAGTTACTGTTACGAAATTTATATAAATGTTCAGCAATATCAATGACAAATATTGACTCAATATTGACCAATTATGTTGATTCAATATCAGTAAGCAGTAAATTTGTTAGAATTTTCACAAAAAATATATTTTTTTCAGTGCACACGCGTACATTGCACTGAAATTACATAAATTTGTATTGTCATTTTATGAATTCTTCGTAATAGGTAACAGGCCAATCTCATTAGGCCGATATTTATTATCATTATTGGACCTGCATTTGGAACCATCGTTAGTCTAACTTCGATTTTCGCCATTAATTGCAAATATTGGATATATGTTAAAAATAAATATTAGTCCTACATCAGTTTATAACATTATGTTAATCTTGACAGCTGAACTTGGCCAAACGTTGGCTCCTAATGTTCATTACGAGAAAGTACATATCGGTACAATAATGGCTTGTAATTATTTTCTGTCTTTTACTAATATTAGACTATTTTAAGAAGACAAAGTTAGACTAATGTAAAACATTTTTTCATTTTGATACATTTTTATATATTAAGTAATTCTTACATATAATTTTCCCCGAGTAAATTTATACTAAATAATTATTAAACGTAAAAATGTAAAACATTGGTTAAAATATGTTTAGTATAACTCCTTATTGATTTGTTTTTTAATTCAAATAAAAATAATAAAAAGTTACATATTAATTAAACATTTCAATTAAAATAATCACAATTTCATTAAAAATAATGGAGAATTTTAATACTTGCTATTTTTCTTATTATAACAAACAAAAACTGAAAATGTTCTAACGTTTTATTACATTCTCACTACTTGTTCCGAAATATTTCCTCTTGATTTAAAAGTTTAAGTATAACATTTTAAGAAAACGTTATCATCACGAAACTAGTTTCACTTAATGCTTTTATAATTACAAAGTTAATTACAAATATGTTTATCATTCACCATATTTAATCGTTTATAATGAAAATTTTGATTATCAACGAAACCGCATGCGTATTTATTTAACAGTGAAATTAATAGACACATTTATCACAACACAATTTTTAATATTACAACATGAAAAAACAGTAATAATAATAAAATAAATAAAAAGCAAATTCAGAATTTTAGTTTTACGGTGAAAATGAAGCATTCAAAAGAAACTTCAAATCAGTATAAGTTTAAAAGTGATACGTTTCTGCAGTGTTAGTAGCAATCTTATCGGGTATATCACGGGAGGATGCAAGGAAGAAAAAAGATGCAAAAGAAGACGAGATGATAAAAGATAGAGTTCACGTTTATGGCCAAGATGTCATTTGGCTTGCATCCGCACGACTGAACTGGAGGAAACTTATTCGTCAGAAGTATCAAAAATGTCTCGATTAGGTGCCGGTTCAAAAACTCGCTTCAAAATGCGGTCACGTAGGCCTCGACATTGCTACGTTGGTCGACCTAATGTCACGACGGAAGTCTTCCTGAACCTTCTCTCTACGGGGTATAAGACTTCCAGGGAAATTAGTTCGTTTATAAGAGACTGGTTCACGGTATGAGTGCTTGTGTGAATACAGTATCGCAAGGCTTATCTTATCTAGCATCCTTTTCATGACGCGTACTTCTCTCTTTAATATCTATTGCGTATTACATAACGGCAGGCAAGAAAAAAGTATCGTAATATTTTATATTAAAAATTACATTTTTATAAGAAATCAATTTAAACAATTTTCATGTTTAAAGTTATTACTTAAAATTTTATTTTATTAATACAAATTGAGACAAACTTGATTTTTATTAATACTATTAATTTAGTGTCTATTACGAAAATAAGGGGGATAAAATTAATTTCAAAAAGGACAGAAAACTGTTAAAAACACGGAGAGGAACGTCGTGTTGATTTTAAAAAATTTACAATAAATTAATATAACATTTGTTAAATTTGCTGCTGCTGCGATAAGGTTATATTTCTTTTCGCAGAGTTTAAAAAATTTAATAAATACCTGAAAACGAATAGTACTTTTTCAAGATTTTTTTTAAACTTTCGGATTTATAAAATATATTTGAAACAAGCAAAATAACCTCATAGATACAAGTTCAGTAAAAACGAGAACAACGATACAAAAAATTATTTCACCTAAATATTTGGTTATGTAACTGATTTTTGAAACATTTCAACTTAATTTTCAATTTTTTTTACTCTAATTATCATTATACAATTACAATAATAGTAAATGAGTAATGAATAGTAATATTCTGTAAATTAAGTATA
>JABFOX010002806.1:0-11019 GCA_022817665.1 Axea sp. ZL-2020 | reverse complement strand
AAATGATTAATAAAACAAAAAATAATCGAAATAATTCAGAAGCTCTTTAATATAATTTTATACTGACATTTTTAATATTTTCAAAAATGTGAAAACTCAATACTACATTTAAATATTACTATTTAAAAAGACAATATTTTGGCAATCATTATTTCACCATCATTATTTCTATTTGCATATAAGTACTATTGATATAATATGGATAATTTGATTGAAATAATTGAGTACATTTTGTAAATTGTCAGATAACTAATTTTTTTTTTTTAATTTAATAACATCATGATGAATAAATTCTCACACTTAAATTCTTTACATTTCTTTTGATCGCAACACTAGTAAATATGACACCTGCATGCAAATTCATGACTTGCAGACTAATCACACCAAGATACGTAGCTAATTATCTCGAACTGAAAAGATTTTTCGTTCACTTACAAAAATGTCTCAACTTCAAACGAATTTAATTTAATTGAAAAAATTATATTTACATTTAATTAAATATTCTTTTTCGAATAAAACGAATAATCAGTATAAAATGCTTTTTTTTAGACGAAACAGTATTCATAATTTCAAATATCATTTTAACGTCTGAACTGCGTGATTGTGCAATTATGGGTACAGGTAAAAACAAAATTCTTATTTTTAAATTTAAAGAAATGAATTTTGTAACACCGTTTACATAAATAAACTAATTTAACGATAAAATAAGTAAACAATATTTCAATATGTTGAAATGTACTAAATCTACTATACTTTATGACTTCCACAACATAAATGTTGCTGATTGTGAACAAAATAAGCCCGCACAAAATTATAAGTTTAATTATTTTCCAGATTTTAACAGGTTATTAAACATTCACATACCCAAATACAAATAAACACTGTTTGAGTTATGAACAATAAATAATACATTCAATAGCAGTTTAAAATTAAAATTACCTTTCAAACTTTAATGGTAAATTTTCAATATCATAGACAGTCGAATACTCTTCGTATTCTGTTGTATTATGAATTTAAGTTATCACGTTGCTTTATTGTATTGTTTTGTCATATTTCGTAATCTACAGTAACCATTTAAAAATGTTGCATTATTTTATTTCATTTACCAATTAAATACGAAAGTCCGGGAAAAAAACTTACCACCCTATAGAATGTGATAAACTGATGAAATTGACATTCAATTAGATCTGTTCAAATCTGTACTCAAAAATTAATGAGATTTCATTCAGATTAACTATTTTTCATGTGTTACCTGTACTCTTGTTCTTGAACGAATGTTTAAAAAATAATAAAATTAATGATGAGAGCTGATCAATTTTGCGATATTCTGTGAATCCTTTTCCACGGTCCGATTGTTAACGAATAATAAACAATAGTAGATTTAATTTGAATTCTGTTCTTAAATTTGATATTATTAATTTTGATATTATATTGAAACGTTTACTTAATTTTGGTTAAATACATATTGTAACGTTACATATGAAATAACGATTTTGAACTAGGAATTTCATATTACATTCGGCACAAAGTTAAACACGGTTTGTATAAGAATAAAAGTTTTAATTTGTCCCTACTGTTGATTACAGTAGATAAATTTACGTAACGAGAAAATCTTTACCGCTTATTTTCTCCGATTCTTGTCATAATTTAGTGTGATATTTCAATCGCATTCCATATTTTCCTATTGCCTTCTTAACAAACGTAATCCTTCATCCAACGTATATCATTCTCGACATTATAAACGTAACGACGGAATCTACGATATCTATAAAATAAAGCAACATTATCCTCGAAAGTTCGGTATACCCTAAAATATGAGGGTCGTAAGATTTATTTTCCACGCTTTATATAAAAGAAAATTATAAAGTTGGATACACATTTTTATGTGACATTGCTTGTTTCCTGGAGTTACGGTTTCTCTTGCAATATTAAAAAGACACGTTGTGAATTAAACTAAATAGTTCTTTCATGCCTTATAAAAACTTCCCAACAAACTTATGAATGACAAACTAACGCCTGTTTTAGCGAGAATAACCCGCGAGTCCTCAAAAGAATTTACTCGTAAGTAAAGCGATGAATCTGAATGTTATGTTCCACACAAAAAATGTACCTTCTGCAAACGATTGTACTTTACAAGCGAATTAAACAGTTTTAAAGCAATTGACTCTGGAATGTAAATCAAAATAATATGGAAACACTTTGATGTAATTTTTTCTCACTGGAGAAAAAGTTGATTCAAAAGAAATACTGTATCTTATAACAACACATGTAAAACGAACTGAATTGACCACTCTTTGTACGGAGCATATCTGAAGCAGTAATTTTTATAATTATTTCACTGCTGTTTTTTTTAATTAGTTTACTGACACAAAGGTGTCGGTTAAAAAATGAAGTCATGCATAAGCGAGTGAGCAAAATAAAAAAAGTGCGAACATAATAACGAGGACAAAGCTCAAACGACAGCTCCCCTTTGACATCATTTAGATAAAGTACAGCCTTCCCTTCTTGTGGCGTGCATTTTTTCTCCCCGAATCTATCCCCTGAAATCTGCCCTCCACTGTTAGTAAAATATCGCAAAAAGATTTAACTTATAAGAGACCTTATACACCGACCCGGAAAAACGCCCGTGTCTGACAGATTCGTTCGAACGGGGAGTGTAAGATACTATTTACCGATTTCGGATTAAGAGGACGCATTGCGCCCTCGAGAATCAATCTCTTGTCCTATCGCATTTACATTTTATTAGCGTCGTAAAAAACACTTGTGCGAATTTATGTTTATTATTCGAATTCAGCTTCACGTTGGTTCGATCGAATGATTCTGGATGAAAGTTAATTAAAGTCGTAGCACTGCCTATCATTTTTATGTGGACAATTTCTTACTTTAATCAAGGCAAAAAATATTGAAAACGTTTCATTAAAGTGAATTTGTTTTCTGCATTACGAGTTGCTGAATCAACTCGATTGAATTTTATTTAAGTTATTATGCAAAACAAGAATGAGCGCGAGCTTCGGTAAGTTTGAAACAAGAAAACTTTTATGATTAACAATTATTTTGAACGTACAGTGTTAGGAACAATGCAGCCGAACCGTTAGCTTCGAATATATTAATTTGACTGTTAATTTTGGAACATCAACATTTTAATATTAAGTATAATTATTCAAGCACGGGTCTTTCGAGCTCTGTCAATCGTAAATTTAATTTCAACGTTATATTTCTAATTTTTTTAATTATTTCAAACACCGTTAATTTAATTATTGACATAAAATTAATACAACGAGTCCGCATTAGTTCAACCTTACAATTCTATGCATTACTTTAGTTTTCTTTGTTTATTTATTTATTTTAAGCACGAATGATGAATTAAAAAGACAAGCAATGGATCGAAAAGAACTTGAACAAAGTTAATAAGTTAGCCTAACATTGTGTTGACGTAAAATCCTTTTCAACGTTTAACTCCGAAGTGAGTTTATAAAAAAGAAAAAGTCACGTTTCATAATTGTACAAAAGTAAATGTTAAAAACCAGTCCCTCATATATTTTGAATACAGTTGTCTCATATTTAATGTGTTGTAATATTAAGCATTTACAAGTATAACATTTAATAAGTGTCTGTACTAATAATATTTTCTTTTAAAATTAATCTGAATTGTGTAATTTTTGTGCGCGTATAAAGCTGCAGATTTTTTATTCCATCAGTTATTTTATAAATCACCTGAACTGAAATGTACATTTAAAATGTAGATCAAATAAATAAATTGTAAAATTCACATCGATACTGAATCAATATCTAAATGAGATCCTTTCAAGATATCTTTCAAAGGAATTTACATCAATATCGACTATTTTAAAAAACTTTAGTTTTACAAAATAATATCTTTTGATATGTAAGATATATTACATCTGAATGCAGTTCATAGTATGAGCGCATTATTTTCGAACATACATAATTACTCATTGGACACAAATGAATAGGTGAAAAACTATAACGAAATGTTTTTATAGAATAATTTATTATTTCTTCAAACATAATATTTTTGTACTATGAATCGCAGCCCAAATTTATCAGCAATATCGACATGAAAATCACTCTTTAGAAAATCGTTGCGGTTTGCAACACTGAGGATTTCAAAACTAGTCTCTTCCTTTGCATATGTTATTTCGTAGTTTCGACGTTAATAATAAAAGTCTGAAATGAACTAACGAGAATCACGAAAAACGTTCCTTATTTAAGAAAAGCTTATCTGATATTGTTGGAGTGGAATTTAGTTGACACATAAACTTAAACCGATCTCAGGTTACCTCATCAAAAAGCTTTCTCTGGGCTTAGATGAAGAACCAGATTAACTTATCGACAGTAACACAGATGGGGAAAGCCAAACGTGGTCCGAATCTCGGCATAGAGTTTCTATACAAGACCCTAACTCTATTCACAAGTTGATATCGAACGAATACAAACTTGCTCATTAAATCATTCGTTTTCTCTCCCCCGGATTCTGTCTCCGTCTCTCTCGTTACCGAGTTTCCGCTATAAACATTGCGCACGTCAAACGAAAAAAATGCACGGTGTTTCGGCGCGCCGTAATTTACGAGTCACAATACACGAGCCCTTTATTTAATTGCACGAAAATGAACGTCTTTCAAGATAATGGCAAAAATTTCACGGAAGCAGCAGTTAATTACACAATTGTGCTCTTTCACTAACGAATTAGAGCTAAGTACCAAGAGCATCTTACCCGTATAAGCAGCCGAATAAGTCTTGAGTACGAAACTACCGAGTGTACGGTACTTCAAGGCTGGAGGAATAGGTTGAGTTGAGAGAGGACAAAGTTAGTGACACACCCAACTTATCTCCCCTCTGTTTAATTTAACGTAGCTTCAAGTTATTCGTTAACGCGTTCGCGACACAACTTGACAAACGTCTCGTGACACGACATGCCGATCTCTCTCTTCGACGATGTTTCTTTTCGCCCACTAACGTCCCCGAAGCGAAATGTCGATCATCAAATGTGCAACACGGTATCAATTTGATGATTACGACATTTCGATATCTATAGGACAATATTTTATTTGCAACCGCCTGGATTTTGTTCTCATCCAACTTTTAATTAAATTACTTATTTACCAAAGTTTTTAATTAATTTCATTTAGCATCGACTTTCGTTATAGTTTATAATGTGACAAGCGACGTTCACAGAGGGAGAGCTGGAGAGAGAGAGAGGGAGAGAGAGAGAGAGAGAGAGAACTTGCAGCAAGTTTATTGTTTCCACGTAGCGGAGAACAAATAAATCCAAAAAATTTCGAGCGCGAGTGAATTTTTTGGAAAAAAAGTAAAAAGCAATTAAAGCCCAGTACCGAGATCAATGTCTATTGTATTAACATTTAATATATAATAATGATATGTTTTAGACTATTTTTAATTTAGTAATTACAGTCAAGATTAAAATAAACAATTCAGTAAGCATATTCGATTTCTGTAATTTAGAATATTCGGTTTTTATATAATAAAATGTTGTTTTTGCGTAATAGGGATTAAATGTATCATCAAATACATGTAAAGAATAAATAAACAAATGTCAGGTGTTTCGTGAGGAAATTAACAATTGAAACCACGTTGGTTGAACATTGGAAAAGTTATTTCGACGTTGGTAACAACAATGCAGCATTTTTGATTAATCGCTGAAATATAATACCAGGTCAATACAACTTACCATTGTTACTTCAGTATTACCAGTGTTAAAACATTAAACATACTGAATATTATTTCAATATATATGATATTTAATAATTTTATAGTTATGTATATTTCATAATATTATTAATTTCACTGACAAATTTTCTTTAATCTTTAGGATTTGAACTCTCATTTTATAGGTATTATACCATCTGAAATAAATGTACTATTTACGAAACTCGCAGTTTCTTTCTATTTAAATAATTCACACGACTACCATTATTTCTATGACGAGTTTAACCAACATTGTCAACGTTAATTAAATGTTCGATATTAGCGTTAACGGTCTAAGGTTAATTTAATGATCTAATTGAATAAAATAATTGATTTTTCCACTTTCGCATATTTCTTATCAATTCAACCCTGCTACAAATCTAATCGTCATTATCGCTATTCTAAGATAAATTCATTATCCATTTTCTAAATTAGGAATATCTATTTTTTCTTTATAAATAATTTCAGTTTGAGTATTTCACTTCGACTTTTGTTTTGTAGTGAAATAATTAAAGTCATGAGCCCAAATGATAATTTTAAATACGCCTATGAAACAAATTTACCAGGTTAGTATGAGGACATAACGTATGGTTCAAAACTGCGAGTCAGGTGATTATTTTTGACTGGATGATGTATAGCTAATTTCAGAATATTATCCGAATAATCCACATATTCAGGATGATAGTCAGAAATTATCTACACAGATGTTTTCCACGTGAATTACCAAAGAAAAATTAATCAATGTAATAATAGTAATGACTGATTTCCTTAAAAAAGATCTTTTAGTTATAGAAATTAGGAAGATTTTTTTTAGTTATAGAAATATACAGACTGAGTAACATTTCCATCCATGAGAATGTTTCCATTCAAACATTGTTAAATTTATTACTGTACATTACACGGGAAAATTGCTGTTAGGAGTATAGATTTCTCAAGGATTTAAAATGTAGAAATATATAAAATTGTTATTAAATACTATATTTTTTAATGCAGTGCATTCAAAAAGTTATTCCAGCCTATAATTATTTTATGAATTATCGAAAAGGCTCAAATCTGCATTATTGACAAAATTCCATGCAAACATACATGTCACACGATTAAAGAAATGCATTTGAAATTTGTAAACTTATTAGTATTATTTCCCTAACTTCATTATAATTATACTTTTTTTTCGAATAAATCTGTTATATAAATTTCAAAAAATCATTTTAGTAATACTTAGTACGAAAAGAAGTAATTTACAAATTATAATACTAAGTATTAATATGCATAAATGGAAAATGCTATAATTATAACCGAATATACTGTTTTTGGATTTAATTACAGGAATACGAGAACACGTTTTGTAAAATATTTGCAGATAAAGAACAACATAATAAGGAAGTAATTAAAAACACTTTTGTTATTTTAGCGCATTTAATTACCTGACATTAGGATCATTTTTATTTTCGTCCTATGAAATTTATTTTCTACTTACACTAGCTAAGAAATTCTAATATTTCAAGAAAAGAGTCTATAAACTTATTCAATCAATTTTTTTTCTGTCGTTTTGTTTTCAATAAAACACGAAGTTAAAGCAAATAGTTATCTGCACATGCTGCGTTGATAATTGACATTCCAGATGCAAAAGAGAACTATTCCGCATTGGCCTGTGAATTCAAGCTTGATTAAATCAGTGCATACAAAAAGTAAAACCATCCCGTTTGTAAAAAAACCTGTCAAAATATTTTTAAGCTCTAAAAATTTGTTTCAAATTTGCAGAATTATTTAACTTAGCTACAATTTATGAACATTATTATGTTGAATTATATTTTTGAATGAAAATTGAATTTCTAAAATACAATCAATAAAATGTAACTATTTAAACACGTGAAGTCTGAAGTAAAACTCAACCGATGTTATAGTACATCATAAAAATGTGAAAAGCTCACTTTGATTACATAAATATTATATAAAAAATTACATGTATTAATTAATTGGTCGTGAAAATAACGTAATAAATTTACACCGAGTTATACATTTCACTTAAAATAAATTTTCTCAGAACATTCCCGGTATATTTAAACTTACTACACAAAAATTATTGCATGAAAGCTAATATACTTTTTTAATTCTACATTGCTTCATTATTAAAGTTAATATAATATTTTATATTGTATTGTAGTTAAAAATTCAGTTAAATATTCGTATTCTCAGTGATAAAAGAAGAACTAATTATAAAGCACGCGTGTTAAATTACAACATACTTTAATATCTTTCTTAAATAATGTACATAACTTTCTTATTTTTGATTTAATTTTTTTATTCACAAATATACTTTAACAACTCAAACAGTAAATTACAATAATTATGAATATTGTTATTATTAATTAATAACCACGATGCGCCATAACATCTAACTTAGAGAAATAACACCCACATGAACCCGAATTAATACGGTATAAAATGACCGGGGCTGTGAAAATTTGCAACCGACACTTTATGTATGAGAGCGATTGCTCACCGCCCTTGATAGGTGGCGTGGTCGTTCAAACAATATGGACTGAGTTTGTCGTGTAAAATGTAAGGTGGTACGAAAGTAATTCATAACAGTATATAAAAATAATTATTGTTTTCATGTAAGTATAAAATAAAAAGAAAATAAATAATTATCTAATATAATAGCATTTAATCATTAGTTTTACGGTTGTTCAAAAAACCACATTATAAAAGTACTGAGCATATTTCAATTCAACACACAAGAACTCTAATACGGAATAGTACATCATAAATTACGAGGTATAAAGTCATAATAGCGATTGGTTAAATTTGTCTCAACTGCATCCGTATATTTTCTGTTGTTTTTATGATAAATAATGCAAAACCACTATAATATCATGATAAATTTAGTGCACAACAGATTGTCCGAGACTGGATCTCAGTGTCAGAAGGTCAAAACCAGACTGAGTTGGATCAAACTCTTAAATTCAAGCTCGTACGACCAAAAAATATAAATACACTGAAGTAATATATTACTGCTGCGTTTATTCGCAAAAACAACCTTAAACAAAACGACAAGCATCTTGGATGTATGCGAAATCTTTTTGCCCGGTGGAAGCAAAGTTTCGGAACTTCGCGATGTAATGAACGAGATCAGTTTTCATTTACATAAACCAGGTTATAACGGAAATAACCCCTTAGGATTCCTTTCCTAAACTTAAGTCATGTTTATAATGTTTCAAATACCAAATACTATCAGACCACCACAGAACTTTCGATAATTGTCAAATACATTTGAATATTAAACTATAATTAAACTAAGGAGGAAAGACATTTACAGGAAAACTAATATTTTAATAAAAATATTTATACGTATAAATTATACACAAATCGGTATTACGAAGATCCGCATCAATTTTTATTTGATTTTATACCCACGTAATAGCTTGATGAATTATTATATTGCTTTTGTTCAACGTTTAATAAAATTACTATATAAATCACCAATTTTGAATTGCGTAAACCACAGTTATGAACTTATGTTTATAACGCATTAATGAAATTATTTTTCATAAAATCATTAAAAATCACAAATTAATCGAAAAAAATTATCTCTCAAAGTATATACAACAGTATTACTGACATATCGTTTGTTGTACAAAGTTAAAGTATTAAATATTATAATACAATATGTTTAAATTGACTGAATTTTGAATTCAATAGCAGACAAATACATTATTCATCATTTGTTAGTTGTAATACAATAAGTGTTGAATAAAATAAAATAAAAATCTAAATATGAGAAATATTAAAACACTTATCTCTTATTGAACATATTTTATAAAGTTATACATTCACAAGTGTACAAGTGTTTTATTGAATTTTATTTAGAATAAATTCCTTGAAAACAAAAGAAATCTTCGAATGGAATTCTTCGTTTCATCATTTCTTTCAACATTAGTTGTACCTTTTATACATAGAATGTTGATTTTATATGTTGGGACGGAAATATATATTTAAAAAATAATAGAAAGAATACATGTAAAATCATCACTTAAAATAAAGTCACTACTTTTCAGCACAAGACTTTTAACATTAGGATAAACATTAAACAAAATTATTATTATGAATAAAATTAAAGCAACTCTTTATCGAGTCGTTTGATGCGTTATTTTCAAGAAAATAATGAGTAATTCATTTTTAATCAAAAAGTAAAGTCACTAAATATGCCCTATAATAATAAGTATTTCTAATTGCAAACAAGAACGTTTATATAGCTTATTTTGTCCCATTTATAATCAAGCATCAGGTGGACCAATTTCAACAACAAAGAAAGGAAATTTCAACCTAAAAATCAATACCGTTAACCAGCAGAAAGCGCAACTTCTGCTAGTAACGATTCTAAATCCAGTACAGAACACTTTGAGAGACACTAAACGATTTAATTAGTGCAATCATGTAACTGTATGATACACTCAGAGCAGCACATTAAAATATTTGTAATTACTAAAATTATCTATTCAGTAGATAATTTTTTCAGTAGATATTCAGTAGATAATGTATTATAAGGTTCATACATTACAATAACGGCTTATAATTAATGAAATTAAAAACATGTTTTGTTTAAATGAACATTATTTAATCATTATTGCAAACTTTGTTATTTAACACACTGTCAACCGGAAACAAGATTGATCGATTTTACGTACGAACATCAACGGTCAGCGACATGTTAATACACTTCAAACAATTGTAATAGATATAATTATAAAAATATCTCTTGAAATATCACTTTAGTTATTAATTGAATTATAGTTACACTTACTTATAATATAATAATTAAATAATATTATTTTTATATAAATATAAATTTTGAAAAAACTGTAAAAGTAACATTCAAAATCATTTATTTACGTTCAGAATTTTAGGTGATTCCTCTCCTTGTAATTTATAAAGTGAACTTTATTAAATATTACATTCTTATTATTACACATTTTAATAAAAGTATTGATAAATACTTTTGAAATTTGTGCTGCATTATAATGATTGTATCAAAATGAGTTATAAAACACCAAAATTGTCAAAATTCCGAATCAATCTCTTTTGGAAAAAATCGTCTTTTAATATCTAATTAAATAATATCTAAATGTTAACCTGGTATTATCTCAAATGTTATGTCGAAACTTTATCCTAACGATTACGCTGCAGCAAAAATATATCGATCATTATTCCAATATCGATAGAAAAACTGTATTAAATTTTAAAAGTTAAAATAAAATAGCAGTTTAACTTTCAAGTTCGTGTATAAATATT
>JABFOX010002805.1:0-11020 GCA_022817665.1 Axea sp. ZL-2020 | reverse complement strand
CAGCTGAAAAGTTCCAGAAGTCTATTGTTACTAGAATAATAATTCAATATCTTATAGTTACGTTAATTTCTTATTTTCAGTCATATTTACAAGTACTCATTACGTCGAAGACTATTCGTTTTAAGACCTTTTGCTCGTTCATGATAAAAGGAAAGTTTTTACTCAATCATTCAAACTGTATATTAAAATTAAAATTACAAAGCACATGTCGGTGCAGGATTCATTACACAAAATTACATAAAATAATAATGCATTTGGAACAGCATATTTATTTGTATGAATATCCCCCGTTAAACAAGAGAGGACAGTGAATAGTGACTAAAATTAATACAAGTCACAATAAGCATAATTTTTGTATATAATTTACTATACCTAGTTTTTTAAGATCAAGAATTATCTAACGAAGTAATCAATTTGTGAGAGTGCCTTTTGCTTACTCATAGAATTCAAGTATTATATTATTATATCAGGACTTGATCAAGATCTGTGCAAGATTCCTAACACTTCATGTTAAAGGTTCAGTTTCCTTTTGACTAAGATATGATTGAGTTTTGTATCGACTCCTTATTAGACATCTGTATAAGTAAAACTTGTATATAGATACGTATCTGTTAATATTTTGCTTATTCCTTGTACGAAGGAAATTTAATCTTACTTTTTCGTAACGAGCTGACGCGCCATAATATTTCAAAATATTGGTTCAATATTGTAACTTTAATTTATTACAAATAAATTTCCAACAAATCAGAATTGTCGTTCACGTCCCAATCTCCGCAGGAAATTTACTAAACGTTCAATCAATATCTCATTCATCACATTGAAAATGATCATTTTCGATTACAATAATAGAATTAATGACAATTTTATACCGACTAATTAAAATGAATTCTCCTGGTCTTAAATATAGCACGGACAAAAATGAAAAATAATTGGTCGGGGCTAATCAATTGAAATACATGTCCACAAAGTCAATAGGATGATTTAAGTTTGTAGGATCTGCTATACACAGACGAGCGATGAAAGGCCGACCCTCATTGACGACGTGCATTGGTATTCACCGACGATAGCAAGCTGCTCGGCTGATGAGCTCGGCCGACCTGTCCTGATGTATATCCCACCTCCATCCCACAACCCACTGCCACACCCCCTCCCGCCGCTCATGAAACGCCTACGTGACTAGTCTGCAATCCAAAATTCGACAAGTAGGATTCCACAATTTGCGCGGATAAAAATCATTTGAAATCCAATTAGACGATTTGAATTTAATTCTCACATTAGTGCGTTCCGTTTTTTAATTATTCGGTACGGTTAACTCAATTTTACTCTCGATTCGTATGATAATAAGCACTAATGAGCAAAGTGGTAAATATATTTTTACTTCGTAGAAATATTACGGTAATAATTTAACAGGGGTAATTATTCCTGACGTTTTATTTGTACAACGAAAAGGTCTATAATAAATTATCCTGCGTTTCAAGCGTGCTCTTTGGGTATAAGACACATATCATCGCGTAATTATTTCATCAAAGTTACCTATTTCGTACAACTGCAGGAATAATGATTGTACGCGAATACTGATTTCACTGAATAAAAGTGTAGACGCATGTCGTGCGTGTATAATTATGGCACATTTTCAGCACCCAGCGAAGGTACATGAGCAAATGTTTGGAACGACTGTTTGGTTCACTTCCACTAAATTTACGATCGGTCGCCGAAGGGCAGTACACCGGACATCGTTTACATGCGAATCGCTCATCGGGGAGAAACTCGGTGAGATAAAGTCCAGATTCGCGCATGAACGAATACCCAAGCAGAACTTTATGCTAAGCCGTCAATCTACTTTGAATTGGTGCAAGCTCCGAACACTGAACAAGTATATGTTTGGTAAACGGTCTAGGAGGATGCGACAAATTTCATGCTTCATTTAACTAAACAATCATACACTGCCAATACACGTAAGACTTATTTTCTCGATGAATCGAGCTGATGAATGAAACGGTATGCTACTTCGTCGGATTTTGTATTTCTATACTTTTGCATCTCAAAATGTCGCGTTTGAATAAAGAAGCGTGAGTTAACTCTGTTAAAAAAGATGCACTTCTTATTACAAAAATATACTGACGATATGCAGCAAGCATGGCTTTATTTTATTCGGACGGGTTAAAAACCGTATGATTTGAATTACTAATTGATTTTTACCTTCACGTTTCATTGTTGAAAGAATCAAATTACATGGAAATGTAATTTAACACCATCTATTACACTCATTAGTAGAAGCTATACTTATCATGTGTAATGAGTGTATTCTATGTAATTATTTTAAGTGGAAATACGTTGTAAATTTAAGTTTGAAATATCTGTTTTCAATCTACTGATATAAATAATGATTAGCGAGTAACATTATCAGTCAATACATTTATGAAGACGTTTGACACGTAATCTAAAATTTAATCTTCAACATTTTGGATCATTAATCTATACAGTGAAAATAGCTTATTGAATAAATTATAATTTACTTCTAATTATGTTTAGTAAGATTAATGATTCTCGACTATAATATCCACAGATACGAAATCCCTGACAAAATCTCTCAAATACAGTGTTAAGATGATTAATCGTGACATTGGGGTGGTTATGACAGGGTAACATTTTGCAATTAAAGTATGATTTTTAATTGTTTTCAATTACTGAATTATTAATAACAGATCACAGTTATGCACGCTTGACACTACCACAGTTAAAATTCATTAAAATACTTATGAAATTTTATTGTTTTCCTAATGATACATGCATTTTTGTAAAATGATCATACATGACACATATCTGTGAATATGTATCGAAACAACACTTTAAATTATTTTCTTTCATTTGTAGAAACTAAAGTTTCTACAAATTCTTGTTAAAAGTATTTTAACATTGTATTGAGAATCTAAAAAAAAAGGAACTTGATTTCAAGCATCGGAGCAAAGATCAAGAATGTGTTAAAATAAACATTATAAAAATTATTAAATTATAATTTTTAATTTTGTTTCTCTAATAGTAATAGAATTTCTAAATAATAGAAATTCATTTTTTTACAACGAAATTAAAAAAAGAAATTCCATAAATAACACATTTTTCTATTCATTTCATAATAATTCTTAATTTAATTAGACATTGTTTAGACGATTAATGATTTCACGTTTATGAAATGGAACATTCAAACACTACGTACGCTTAAGCGTTAAAAAAGATTAAAATTTATGTCTAAACCTAACATAAGTGTCATATTTTATGTAGGAATATTTAATATTGTTATGAGTTTCAAACAGCTGTTACTGTTATATACAAAGCTGGGATGATTAAGCATACAAACCTAGACAGTAATGGAAGGATGAAAAACTATAAACAAAAAATTATCACACTATGATACATTTGATTGCAGTTTAAAATAATTTTAATTAATACTGAACAATTTTACTAATTTTAATGTCATCTTTGTATTTTTTTAAGTTAATAACTTTATCTTTGACTTTTTTCCTACGCATATGACTTTTAACAGATTCCATTTCAGTCAGAGAAAAGCATATACCCCATACCTATAAAAATAGAATCGATTTTATGGACAAGTTCAGCAAACTGTATTTCGTGCAACTCATATTTAAGGTCAGAAGAGGTATGGATGACTGAAAATTCTGTGAATAAAAGTTGCAAAAAATATAATGTAAGGATAATGCATATAGCATAAGCACGTTGTGATATAAATTATATATATGTTGTTTATAACTTATTAAATGTATCTATATATGAAAGTTATTTATAATTTATACTCAACTGTTACAAAGTTTATACCTGAGACTTGTTTGTATCTTTTTTAAATCTATACTCTGTACAAATTTAAAATCACATACTCAGTAAAAAATAATTCATTTTTGCTTTAAATAAGTTAAAGACCTTAATCAATCAAAAATTAAGAAAATCAAGTTAAGGGTTAGTTAGATCAGGGTTATTCAGGAATGAAGTGAATGTATTAATAATCTGATAAATCTCTGAAGTTTTTATTTCGTAATCGAATCAGACCATGTACATGTGGACCTAAAGCTTGGCATCGTTTTGGTCCTTAAGAGCTATACTTACATACTGAATGATTGATAAAAAGCCGAATGTTTTCGGACAAGGTCCTGAACTGACTTTCATTTTATAACCTCATGTATTTAGAAAACGTATTTGATTATACGAGCAGAATAATTATTTGTTATTCTATTTATTTTGTATTTAAAAATTCAAACACAAACAAATCAAAACAAATCAAACATTACTTCAAACATGAACAAATCAAATATCTGAATATTTAAAAAGATTGAAAAATTTATAATTATTATGAACATTTGTAATTCTGTGAATAAAGCATTGTACTCAAACACTAATTTGAAAATCAGTCCAATTTTAGTTGAAAAATTTTTTGTTTTAATAAAAGAGCATCTCGGTGAACTTAAATAAAGATTAATTTATTTAACTATATATCTTTGGTTTAATAGCTATCTAATTAAAACTATACGAATGTCGTGTGCTACATCCATACACGATGCTATGATAAGATAATCCAATAGGTGTTTGATAAATCTATGAATGTACCTTAGCAGACCATACTTCAGTCCGATTTCAATTTCTACTAGAGATCAAACTATTGTGTTAAATATTTCAAATTTAATTGAGCCACTGGAATAGCATTATCTATGGATATACAGTAATTTACCAAAATTGTTAATTTATAACAATATAGCTTAGCTTTACCAATATTTCTCTTCGAGTAATTAAAAGGATGATGTTAATATCGCTGTTAATACTGTGTTTTACTATTTTTTTCTACATAATATAATCTTTATAACTTTTGTAAAATTGTAAACACAAAATTCACTCCAATATATTTAAATGTAGATTAGAAAGATATATTACTATCGGTGTGTTCATTCATGATCATGCAAATAATTATTTCAATTTTCTATCAATTGGCATGTAAAAAATGGTAAGTCATAAAAACATGACATTTGTAAGATTGTAAAAGAAACTGGTTTTGTGAAACAATATTTTATCTAAATTGATATGCATATGTCAATATACGTTTGAAAATGAGATAATTTATGGGCTTGGGAAGATATTTTAGTATGAATACATCGAAAAATGCATTATAAATGTTCTTCAAACGTGTTATATTCTACAAGAAATATGAACATTCGCAATAAATACAACGGTATACAATTCTTGTAATTGTAAATAATATTTAATAAATATTTTTCTTTGAAAAAGATTATACGATCTTCGAAGACGTTTTCTGTTAGCATTCCATACTCTGATTTTCTGTTTGAAAATACCAATCTCTAGTCTAATACATTTTCTGAACCCTTACGTTATTCATATCAACTACCAAAGGTGCCAAAGATGGTAATGATTTGTGTATTGAATAAAACAGCACGCTCCCAATCGTTACAATGATTTGCATCTTGAGTAACTGGATATCCCGGACTGCCAACGATTTTGAAATCCAAGCAGCGAATCGCTAGGGGGCGACACATTTAAGCGTCAGTAACCACGGTTCAACCGCAAATTCTATTTGGTAGCATGGAAAATGTGGAACGTATGATTCGAGGGACTATAATCCACCAACGAGAACAGAGCCCTATTCGTTTAAGCGTATATCTACATGCTTCATATAAACCTCGGGTCTAATAGAAGTCGACGCCTCCGCTCTACATTTCCACCGAGGGTACTCGCTGCGAAAAAGGTAGATTCGCATACAGAGATAAAGAGATAAAGACAATAAACGATGGGAATGGCAAATGAAGAGAAAGGAAGTTAAAAATTCTGAACCGATAAAGGCCGCAGTAGACTGAGAACTTCCAGTTATTTTCCCTTTGTCTTTTCTTATACTAATGGACAGTGTTTTGTAAAATATCATTGAACTTTATATATTTCATTATCATTTAATAAGACGCAAACTAATCAATAATATTTAAATTATATATAAATAAATTAATAATATTTCAATAATTTTTCAATTTCATTTTCTTAAATTAATTTTATTAATTCGTTAGAAGTTTCCAAATGTCAAACACGATTAGAACATTTAAACAGTTTAATAAAGTATTATAAAATATATAAAATTATTAATACAACATTTAGAATGTCCATATATCATTTTTAACTTTTTCATACTTCTCATTTTTAAGTACTATATATATATTATAAGTATTTACAGGGGAAAATTCGCTGGAAGATATTTTCAAGACAGCATTTGTTTAATTAAAACAATAACTTGCTATTTCACTGAAGTTAAATTTAATTCAACAAAAGATATAACTAAAATCTAAATTTCAACTTTGTAAAGAGTTTATACTTTTCCTTACTATTATCCAAAGGAGTATTTACGAAATTTACTTTATTTACTTTGTCTCCAGTTTTGTGAAATTATTTTAACGTAACTTTAAACAAGAATCTGATAGTATAGATATATAAAAATGAATTGCTATAAATATAGAACATTGAAAACACTCCATTGTTAAAATAACCACAATGGTAATTATTTTGGTAATGTGAACATTTTAAGCAGATAAAATTTTAGACAATCAATACAAAAATGTCTGGTTCTTGAAATAACCAAGTACAATGGATCAAACATTTATTTAACTAGTGTGGAAACTAGACCATCTTGGTTAAAAAAGCGACGTTATTTATCATTGTGACGATTTTTCATTCGTATTTAAAACAGTTTATTTTTCTAACTAATCGAACTACATTTTACAATCAATTTTTTGATAGTACGCACTTATCGATAATAAATTATATATACGTATTGCATAATTCTATATAAATCTATTATATTACGTTGTTATGTACTTTAACTGCTGATTAATGATAGCACCAAAATAATAGGAAAAAACAGTAGTGCTATCAGTAATTACCAATACAAGTGTATACCTGTGCAGTAATCTAACAAATTTGGCACATAACGTATAAATATTTGTTATTATGAATTACCCGAAAATGACAAAATGACTCAATATATAATACATGACCATGTATAATATTTTATTAGTACGTATTCTAAGTATTAATAAAATATTTACCATCATGTGTATATGACTACATACCTTTTTATTGGTTCAATATTTTATTTGACTAAATTTATAATTGCAACGAATGATGTATTTCCATTTATTAAAAAAGCTGTTTCATTCATCTATCTGAGCTAAACTAATTTTTATGATATTGATTAACACGATTAACCTTCTCTTTCTACTTTAATACTCGTCTGTTTCCTCTATCTGTGTCAAAAAAATGAACAAGGTTAAAAGATTAAATATGTAATTATATTACATATGAGCACATTGTATCACATTGCAATATATATTTACTACACCCTAATATAACTGTGATGTATCTTTAAAATGCGAAACGTTATTTTTTTTAAAGACTTTTGCACAATAGCATTATTTATCGCTGCATTATTATCGTAAGGCACAGTACGGCACCGTTACGTACTTTTGTTTAATTGGATTCATTATATGAAGTCCAAGAGTGTCATAAAAGACCGATTGAAAGCGCATAAAATTCAGACATTGGTAATCGACTTTTATATTGATAACTCGAACGTTGTAATGTATTGAGAATTTATGATCAAGTACGAAATGTCAATACTCGCTCGCTTATTTTCTTTTTTATCCTCTCATCGTTCATTTAATTCCCTTTGCTCCATTTTACTCTCGTAATGACAATAAAACGTTGCGTTAAACATTATCAGATTTCCTTGTGTGAGTAACAGGTGTAATTTAAGAAAATTAATTAATCAATGAAAACGATCAGAGAAACGAACGCAATGATATAGATGGAGCTGTAAACAATATTGTTTACTTATGTTGATTTTGCCATTACAAAACTACCGACACGCACATATCGTCCAATTATTATTCAGCTCTGAAAAGTTCATTTGAAATTATATTTAAATAATGAAAGCAAATGGCTTCGTAAAAGAGCAAACGTCACACGCAGGACGATGCGTCAAACCAGAAATGTCACTTTACTTGGTTGTTAAGTGTGTCTTGCACACAAATAACTTGTTGTTATTTGCGCGAAATTTGAGTGCAAAAAGAAAACAAATGGAACCAGAGGAAGAACGAGAGAAATTTCACGGAAGAAAGTTTGGAAGAAAAAAACGTTCATCTGTGAAAAATACTGTCATGCGGCTGTAAATAATAGTGCTTCCAAATAAACTGACGATAAAGTCTTAGAGGGTGGATGGTGCTGTGCTCGTTTGGCAAAATTTCGTGCACAGTTATAACTGCATATTTAACGAATCTTAATCAAGTGCGATGGATAGAAAAAAGTGGCATGGAAAGACACTGAATAACAATTTGTCAACGTGAGTTCCACGCGGCATCGCTCGCAGCTGACCCAGTTACGCGTCGTTTATCAGCGAGATGGCAGCACGGTCTCCGCGCATCCGGAACGTAACAATCGCAGGGCCCCCGAAATTGCATTCATATTAATGCTAATGTTGCGGCTGATAAAGCAATTAATCTCCAAGGATTCGGATTAGTATTTCATCAAAGCAAGAGAATAAAACGGAAACTCAAAAGAGTACCAAGAGTAAACGTTGTTGGAGGTGATGAACGAGCACTGTTACCAGAAGAGGCAGGCAAGTACCCCCACCCAGCGATTTCATGCCATTTTTATGGACAAATAAAGTGAAGTAAAAATAACACTGAACGCTACTGTACTGGACATTGATAAATCTGATGCATTGATTGCAAATAAATAAAAGGCATTCGTGTTTTAGACCGGTTAGATCATATAATACAGCAATTTCAAAATTGTGCTTAAAACAATATTCCATATTAATATTCGCGGCATTAATCAGTGGTGTAAATTTCAACCATAAATGCTTACGTGTTTCGCAGCTTTCTGTTATGGTAGCATTTTTATAAATGTTTCTTGAAAAAGATTAATTACTTGCAAAGACACTTTGACCAAACGTATTCGTTTGCATAACTTCTGTAAAACTAATTGCAGAGTTATTATGTTTCAAAATTCGCGGATAATATTTTGGTTGTTCGTTTATAAAGTTTTACCAAAACTTGCAAATTTTAGATTACTATTTTGTGGTATAAAGTTTTATTGATATATACTTCTACAATTATTCCGCTGTTTTTCAATAATTATATTTATGTATAAAGTTTCTGTGCATATATTTTATTAACATGGCATTGATTAAGAATCATAGTACATGCCCGTCGGTTGTTCAGTAAGTATAGTAATATTGAAATAGGAATAGCTGCTTAAATATTTCTATCTACAAAATGAAACTTTAATTCTTTAATAATTTAATTAATTTGTATTATAGCTAAGTTACATTGAAAATTGCATTTACCTATTTCTGATTCTTTCTTATCTCACACAAAATATAAAAATGACAAAAATATTTTGATTAATAATACTTTGCTCGAAATACAATAATTAAATACAACTTATAATTTAAATATTAATAATAGATATTTGTTATTAAAAGGACTTAATAATAAAATTCGCTTCATCAAAATTTAAAGACAAAGACAACTACTTTGTGGAATATCATCCTTTACTAATTTAAGAAAAAATAAATGTTACAGCACTACCTAATTCCAAATATTGTTTTATTTGCAACGAAATGATAAATATTGTTTCTTGTGATTGCTTTTTGTAAACGACAAGAATTCTACATAAATTATTTAAAAATAACAAAGTAATTATTTAAAAAATGTTTATCATAATGAGAGACAGGGATATAAAACATCCTATTACCAGAATTGACTTGAAAGAAATTCAAGTGAGATTTTTACTGCTGCTAAAAAAGGATATTCAGGGTTAATATGATATTAAGTATAATTATATGTATCTGTCATGTTAATATTAACGAAGCATTTTTATAAACAAAATACTATCTATCAGAAATGTGATATCATAAAGAATAATAATATTTGTACGACTACGTTTTTCCATGTAAAAATTATAATTTGAAACATTATACTTCACAATAAAGTAACTTGTGAAATAGGAGCATCAAGCTCGCTGTTACGGATTTAATATTTTCCTAAATGAAAAAGATAGTACTTATTATATAATGAAAATAAATTGTTCAGAGCAAGATTTTGTGAGTTCGGAAAAATGAATTCGATGCCAAAAAATAACTAAGCTTTCAATCAAACTATCGTCTGCGTATGAGCAGACAACAAAAAAGCGTAGCTTTCAATATACGTCCACGTGTTTTAATTAAACATTTATTTTTCTGCGTCGAACATATTCTCTCGTATTTGTGAAATTTCTCTCCGGTCAGTTTATACTAATGTAATATGTAATATCATTTTCACGTAAAAAGACACTAAATTCAGAACTATAGATATGATATTTCACCTTAACGCGGATTCTCATTCAATTTCAATTTCCTCGTTTCTATTTAAGTTTGCTATTTTAATTATGGCGTATAAATTAATTAAAATATCCCTTTATTAAAATAATTGTAGCCTTCTATTTCTATTTATTTTTGCCTTCTTATATAAGAAAATGCGTGCACCTTAATATTAATTATTTAGCTATTTTGAATAATAAAAAAGAAATAATGTTTTGAACTTGTATTAATAAAAAAAATCATATTTCTTTAATGTATTTCAAAATTATTACTTTATAAAAAAAAATAATTTGAATAATTGACAATTTTCGTAACTTGCTTTTTATAATTTAAAGAAATATACATCAAAATTCTGGATATTTAACCCACTACCCCACTTAGTTCTCAAACGTAAGATAAATTAAAAAATGTTAAATACAAAAAAAAAAAAAAAAACTCACCGGCAAACAGAAGCAAAAGAAAAAAAAAATAAAATACAAATACAAAAAAAAGGAAGCGAGACGGCGAAAACAACGAATTACACAAACAAACCACTGACAGTGACCAATCCATTCCCTAAGTAAGAAATAACGAACGAACTTATAATCGCTACTGTCACCCTTA
>JABFOX010002804.1:0-11019 GCA_022817665.1 Axea sp. ZL-2020 | reverse complement strand
ATACTGTTTTATTGATTGTCTTTATTGAATATCGTATAAACTGAGTTATTGATTGAATAACCAATGACAGTGAGGAGAGCTGCAACTGATGAAATATTAAACTCAATACCAGTTAGGCTAATAAAATCAACAGATAAAATCACGTCATGAATCAGTGCTGTTATTCCACTGAATCCACATTGCCAATTAAATCTAAACTGAACGTAAAAAATATTCCAACAATTGCAATCAACATGGATAACATTCCTTCAAATATTTGTGTTGAGCTTATTTGTGGGCCAACATAGTCTACTTTACGATAGCTTTTCTTCTAGTATGCTTTTTATCTTTTTGATTTGATCTTCATCTCCTTCATCTTTAAAACCATTTTCTTTTAATACATCGAAAATAGAGTGATTCTCATCTGAAGATTTTATCTCTATCAAAATTCCGCTTGCAAATTCTATGCCAAAGTTCACTCCACGTAACACAACAATGAGTATTGAAAAGATAATAATAATGCTAATTAATGCAGTCAAATCCCTATATTTACTGAACTTGATATTCAGTTTATCTGGAATGAGTCTAAGTGCCATGCTATTTACTTAAAATAATCACTTGAATTTTATATACTTTTTAACAAATTCACTAGTTTATTCTGTGATTGGACTTCTTATTATCACCCGTTATTCAAGTTCAGTTGTCTAAGTGAGGAAAGTCGCATCTCCCCACTTAGACAACTGGGTTAAACTAATGCACTATGATTTTTTGAGAATTGTTCTAAACATTTAGTTCAACATTATTTACTACTTTTTCAGTAATAACTTCAGCAAATTCAGGAGAAGGTTTTATTGTTTTTGCAAAGAATGCATCCTGTACAGCATTTTTAATGAAAAAACATGCAGCAAGTGCAAACACTGCTGTTGGTACATAGCACCAAGGAGATGCAACGTATAAAATAGAGAGACCTGTTGCTATTAAACACGAACAACCTAATATTGTTTGATCACGTAGATAGCGCCTATCGACACCACCATATTCAGCCATTAACTATTTAACTTTATCGTCGCTACCGTATGGCAAAACAAGTGTCTTAATGCAAATTATTATACCATTATTAGCGAAATATGGAGTGCATTCTATGAACCTCATGTGATGATTGTTTTCATTAGGATTTGCACCATATTTCAGGAGTAGCTCTACAGTTTTTTCTTTTTCACAATCATATTCACTACAATGCACTGCTACATACGATGGAGTGTGATCAAATATATTTTGTATATTAGGATCAGTGCCATATTTTAAAAGTAATTCTGCAACTCTATAGTGTTTGTATGCTCTATGTAATGTAGTATTACCAAACCCATTTTGTGCATTAGGGTCAGCTCTATATTTTAAAATTAATTCTGCAACTTCATAGAACTTATCATGTGCAGTTACATCCAGTGGAACAAGACCATATACTCGTGTATTAGAGTCAGGACCATACTCTAAAAGTAGTTTGACAATGTTAACACATGTGACAACTCCAGGATAACGTAATAAAGTATACTCACGGAATATTTTTATGTTAGGTTTAGCACCATTTTCTAAGAGTAGCCTTACAAGATCAATATTGTACGAATTGATAGCAGAACCCAACAGCAAGTGGTCCTGTACACATATTTCATTGATGTAATCACCAAATCTTCCACCTGTACTGCTCTTGAACCTGGAGAAAAGTTTTTCCAGAAATACTTGATCTTGATTGAAGAGAACCGGATATAAGCAAAATTTTATATTCTCGGTAGAGCTAACTCTATCTAAATTTTCATCATGTAGTATCATAGCTTCTTTTACACCTGTTCTCTTAAGAAGCTTATGTGAAACTTGTACATGTTTAAGTTTCTCTTCAGCTTCTTTAAATTATTCCTGTTCTTTGCCCAAGTTTTTGTCTGGATGGAACTCGAATACTGACTTTCTATATGCCTTTTTAATTTCTTGCTCACTGGGATTTGCATTTAAGCCCAATATTTTTAAAGCTTTTTCTCTGTTCATAGTACCTATCCCCACAATTATATTTGAGTGTAACCAAAAAATTTCATAAAGTAACGTTTTTATATTAAACCGCACCTATTGCACAATCTCATGTGATTAGCTAACCCGGCACTAACGAGTTTCAAGGCTGAAAAAAGGCAAAAATTACCCTAACAGAAACTAAAACAAAGTACAGTAGCTACAACTCACAACTATACATTCTTTGTGCGTCCACTAGAAGGAAAAGCGGCAAGAAGCGAACCAAAAGCGATGAGAAAGGATCTAAGCCAGATTATAGACATTCCAGGTTTATAGTGCACTTTAGCTGCAATTTTGCTCTTACTCTTATCAATCTCTCCAATTACAACATAAATATCACAAGGCAAATTGTGGTAGATACTGCTTTCAACATTTTTCTGACCTTCCGCAAAGTAAAATCTATATTCAGGAGTTACTTCACCCAATATCTTGTTATTCAACAAATTCCTAATATCCATTGTATCTCTCACTGCATGGAAAATTTTTTCTTTTATTAGCTGAATATTTTGCAAAGTAACTTTAAATTTATTGACTGTTATGCTATCCCCTATTTTTAAGTAATTTCCTTTTTTCTCCTGCCAACCAATCGAATATACGATACCAAGCATTAGAATTGCCACTCCAGCATGAGCTGGCATCATTGCATAGTAGGATTAAGAAACTCTTCTTGCTAATAAAATTGATTTGCTCTTAATTAAACGAATTCTTTTACTGTATGCTTCTAAAACAAAGATTAATAATGCTATGGAGATAGTAATTGATAGCACAATTATTAGCTCCATATGAAAGATAAACGGCAAAATAGCTGCAGCACTAGATTATGAGATTCCGTATTCACGGAATATTGGCAATAGACTATTTCCTTGCCAACTACAGTATTACCCTATCATGGTGAACTCTAGAATAGCCAGTGTAATAGGGTTAAATAAGGAATTATAGTATTTTGTTCTAACTGAAATTAATTCATGGGTTAACTATTCGAACACTGTTGGGTACAAAGTGCCAACGAACACGATGAACAGGCAGTGAGAAATAATAAATTGTTCATCAGCATCATCGTAAGGCGTGAAAAGAATCTTCTACCCTCTGTCACTTGAGTAGGAGATTTCTTTCTCGATTCCAGTGTCAAGCACTGGAAAGATGTGCGATTTTTTCTCGTAAACACTGTAAATATTACTAAGCTACTGACTGTAATTATACCAAGTAGAGCTAATATATACAGTCCATGCCTTGAGTCATTTGCAAACGTGTGCACTGAGGTGTGTATTCCTAAGCGGAACAGAAATGTTCCAGTTACACTCAATATAAAAGTTGTAAGCGTAAGTAAAATAGCAAAATTCATTAAAGTATTGAAATTTCGTACAACGAGCAACAAATGTGTCAGCGCCACTGCAACTAGCCACGGCATCAAAGAAATGTTTTCCACTGGATCCCAAAACTAAAATCCACCCCACCCAAGTTCGCGATATGCCCACCAACTACCCAAGCTGATGCCCAAAGTGAGCAGCGACCAAGAAATAAGTACCCAAGGCCTGACAATTTTAGCCCAAACATTTCCTTCAGTATTTGCAATTAATCCAGCTATAGAGAGCGAAAAAGGAACGCTAAATCCAAGGTACCTTAAATATATTATCGGTGGATGAATAGCAAGGCTTATGTCTTGCAATATCGGATATTAAAACCCAATCCATCTTTTTCAACGCTTGGCATTTTAGTGAAGGGGCTGGATTCAAGTAAAGTGGACAGTAAAAAACAAAAGCAAATCAAGTCTTGGGTGATCAAGGATACTTTCTTCAATTTACATTCATTATCAGTAAAAATACCCATCAGAAATAGGTAAAAGGTAAGCACTAATGTCCAAAGCAACATAGACCCTTCTTCATTTCCCCAAACTCCACAAATCTTATAGATCAAAGGTTTTGTTGTGTGTGAGTGGTAATATACGTTTTCGAGTGAGAAATCATTTGTAATGTGGCAGTAGATCAAAATAGCCATTGATGTTGATACACAAAAAAATATGGCAGTGGTAATAAACCGACAAGAACTAAGAGGTAAAAACAAATATGTCAAAGACAATAAGCAGGCTATGAGTAGCAATATATTCCCAAGTTCAGGCATAAAAAATTATAGTTTTTATATAAACAATATTACTGATGACAAGTTAGAAGTTAAAGTGTTAATTGACGCTTGCTATTGATGCTAGCATAATGCCCCCGTAGTTAGCTGTGCTAGTATTAATTAAAAATTAAATATTAAATCTTTATACTTTTATAGATAGCGTTAATATTGAGGTAACATTATGGGTACAACTAAGATTAGTAAATTTCCATTCAATATAAAAGGTAAAGTGGCAAAACAACATGCCGAACCAATAATTGAAAAAAATCTCTATACTATTTTAGGATTCAAAAGTAGAGAAGATTTTGAAAATAAGACAAGTAAGCTTGTTAATAAAAAAGTTTGGCAATCATTTGTTGACTGCTTTGCAAAAGAAATAGATTATGCAGCAACTGAAAAAGTTGTAAAAAACATCGTTTGTAACATTGCAAAGAGTGATCAAGGTAATGCTTTTACCAAAACTGAACATCTGATATTAAATGAAAAGCAAGATAATAAAAAGAGAGAAAAAGCGATTAGAAAAACTGTTGGTATTTTGAGAAAAATTAATCCAGAAAAAGCCTTTAATGAACTTTCAGTGATAAAAAAACAAGCTGAAGATTTTTTACAAACTGATTTTTATAAAGCTCAGAGTAAACCACTTCAAGGATTTGCTCCATCTGGTGGACAGCTCTTTGCGGAAGTTCTAAAATATATAGAAACACTAGAAAAATTAGCTGGAGTGAAAAAGGAAGAGCTAGTTAAAGATTTCTTATTAAATCATGTTAGTTCATTGAATAAAAAGTATCCTAAATCACAAGGTAAAAGGGAAGATACTATAACAATACTATCAAGTGATGAGTTGAAGAATTTTTACAATAAAGGTGTAGAAGAAGGAATATTACAACCAATGGTATCTTACAAAGAATGCAGAAACCTGTATAACCAAATGAAAAATGAATCCGAAAGTATAGTTAAAAGAGAAGAACGGGAAGAAAATTTGAAGAAAATAGATAAGTCGATAGTCAGTGCAATTAATGACATAAAAAACATAGAGAAGCAATCCTTAACTGTAAAGATTTTCAAAGTTCTTGCATAAAAAAGAAAAAAGAACATCCATTTAGAGGCAACACATGTCAAAAAATGATTGATATATATCAAGAGAGAATTGCTGGATATCAGGAGAAAATTCGTCAAAATTTAAACCAAATAAGAGCGATATTAAAAAGTGCGCTGCAAGAAATGGATGATGTGGAAGAATTAGAGGAAATAATCGATGGTATGCATGAAGCGAAGCAGTGTGATGAAAATTTTGATTCAACTTTGATTTGTTTATTTAACATACAGAATAAGTTAGATGTTCAGCTAGAAAATCCTCCAACAAAGCTAAGAGTTTCACGCATTAACGTTAAAACTGAAGTAACTCGGTTATAAGAGCCAAAATTTTGGGACAATTTTAATTCAAGACAGCTCTCGCAACTTTAGTCTGCATTTTTATTTGGTTGTGTTTTGTTGAAAAAACTTTAGATTTATTTTATAATCGATACTCAAATATAATGACTCAAAGTTGGAATTTATTGCAAACAGGGCAAAAGGAGGGCTATAAGATTGCGTATACTAATGCTCGTATTATCGACCCGGAAACTAAACTTGATATAAAAGGTTCATTATTGACTGAAGGGGATAAAATTGTTGACTTTGGTGAATCATTATTTTCAACAAGTGGGGTCAACGAAACAATAGACTGTAAAGGGCTTGTTCTAATGCCAGGCCTTATTGACATCCACGTACATTTTCGTGAACCAGGCCAAGAACATAAAGAAACTATATATACAGGCAGCAAATCTGCAGCTGCGGGAGGCGTTACAACTGTAGTTTGTCAGCCGAACACTGTTCCAGCAATTGATAGCGTTGTTTTGGCTAAATATTTGAAATATAGAGCACTTGAAACTTCACATGTAAACGTTGAATTTTACGCTAAAATCACCACTTCGGAAGAAAAGTTGACTGAAATGGCACTTTTAAAGGAAGCAGGTGCGGTTGGTTTCACTGATGATGGCATGCCAGTTATGAACCCAATGATTATGAGACAGGCGCTGCTTTATTCAAGTATGCTGGGTGTTCCTATTGCTCAACATGCAGAAGATTTAAATTTATCAGCAGGTGGTGCAATCAACGAAGGTAAAATTTCTGAAGAATTGGGAGTAAAGGGAATCTTGAGTGCGTCAGAATCGGTTATAGTAAGTCGCGATATACTGCTCATGAAAGATATGGAAAATGTGCACTACCATATTTTACATGTCTCTTCAAAAGATTCACTTGATGCTATTAAACGTGCAAAAGATTTGGGATTAAATGTTACGTGCGAAGTAACCCCTCATCATTTCACTTTGACTGAAGACATAGTAAAACAACATGGAACAATTGCAAAAATGAACCCGCCGCTTCGCACTGAAGAAGATCGTTTAGCTATGATTGAAGGTTTAAAGACAGGTGTGATTGATTGCATTGCAACTGATCATGCTCCGCATGATCGTAGTTCTAAAGATCTTCCACTTAAAAATGCTGCATTTGGTATTGTAGGTCTTGAGACAATGCTGCCCCTTTCACTTGAACTATATCACAGTGGGCAAATGGGTTTGCTTGATGTGCTCGCAAAATTGACATATAAGCCTGCAGATATAATACACATACCACGTGGTCGTATACAAAAGAACCTTGCTGCAGACTTAATTTTAGTTGATTTGAATCATGAATGGGAAATTAAAGTTGACAACTTTGTTAGTAAATCAAAGAACTCCCCTTTCGATGGGCGCAAAGTAAAAGGACACGTAGTACGTACTGTTGTGTCTGGCAAAACTATATACTCACAGAAAAGTTAGTTATCATACCTTATCTATTCCAATTTATTATTACCAGAATGGGCTAAGTGCACCTAAATTTAAATTAAGAAGTCTCAGTCAATTTGTCTAACTTGCAAGACTTTTTATATCAACCTGATTCCCAAATGGCAAAATTGTTGTATAATGTTACTTTGAAGTTTTATTTTCAATGCACAAGTTTGCAATACTCTTTTCTATACTGCTTGCAATAGTTGCTTACTATTTAAACAGTGAGATTATATTTGAAATAGCAAAGCTGTTTAGTGACATATTTGTTAGTTTGTTGAAATTAATAAGTTTACCTTTAGTTTTTCTATCAATAGTTTCTACAATTTCAGGACTTAAAGACTCAATTGAAATCAAAGTCTTAGTTAAGAAAACACTATTTTATACGCTGCTTACAACTATTATAGCTGCGTTTGTTGCATTATTGTTTTACCTGCTAATAGACCCAGTGAAAAAAAATTTTATATGTAACACGATAGGAAGTTTGGATAATAACAATTACAGTTACTTTTCATACTTAAAATCACTCATTCCTTCGAATTTTGTGCAAGTTTTTCTTGAAAATAACGTTATTGGTAGCATATTGATCGCTTTTTTGATGGGTGGAGCTATTGTTTCACTTTCAAAAGAAAAGCAGGACATATTACATCAAATATTCTCTGCACTTTTCGATACGTTACTTAAAATTGCTCAGGGGTTACTAAAGCTTGTTCCACTTGCTGTGTGGTCTTTTATTACATGTTTTTTGCACGAATTAAAAGGTGGTAGCGAGTTCTACAGTCTTTTATGGTATTTTGTTTGCATAATGTCTGCAAATTTTGTTCAGGCATTTCTGATTTTACCCCTACTTATGTGGTATAAAGGCATATCACCAATTCAAACGCTGAAAGGGGTTATGCCGGCACTTACACTTGCGTTTTTTTCTAAATCATCCAGTGCAACGCTGCCTACAACCATAGACTGTGTGCAAAATAAGCTAAAGGTGCCAAAGAAATTGTCGTCCTTTATTTTACCAATATGCACAACAATTAACATGAATGCATGTGCTGCATTTATACTAATCACTGTAATGTTTGTTGCAGAGATCAATGGATGCACATTTTCCTTAAGCGAAATGTTGATATGGATTTTTTTAGCAACTAGTGCAGCAATTGGTAACGCTGGAGTGCCGATGGGGTGCTATTTTATGGCAACCAGTTATCTCATGTCGATGAATGTTCCTCTGCATATTATGGGGCTGATTTTGCCTATTTATACAATCATCGATATGTTCGAAACTGCAATAAACGTGTGGTCTGATATTTGTATCACTCAGATAATTAATAAAGAATGTAATAGTGAAACTTAAAAAATGATATTAGACGAGAATAATCTAA
The DNA here is from genome assembly GCA_022817665.1 of Axea sp. ZL-2020. Taxonomy (NCBI): domain Eukaryota; kingdom Metazoa; phylum Arthropoda; class Insecta; order Hymenoptera; family Scelionidae; genus Axea; species Axea sp. ZL-2020. The sequence continues at coordinate 2,624 of JABFOX010002804.1, read as the reverse complement.
TAATAAAAGAATTTAAAGAAGCAGAAGCAATTTTGCATGGGCATTTTGTTTTATCATCTAGGCTGCATAGTGACACATACATACAGTGTGCGAAGATTTTTGAAAATCCAAGCAGAGCCATGAAAGTTTGCGCATTATTAGCAGATAAAATAAAAAAAGAATTAAATAGCTCCATAGATTTAATATTATCTCCTGCAATTGGCGGAATAGTTGTAGGTTATGAGATTGGCAGGCAGCTTGGAATAAAGACAATGTTTTGCGAGCGCGTTAATGGCAAGTTTGAATTACGCCGTGGATTTAAGATCAAAAAGGGTGAGAAAATATTACTTATCGAGGATGTGATAACCACAGGCAAATCTTCACTTGAAGCAGTGGAATGTGCAGAAGGGGAGGGAGGTAAAGTCATTGCTGAAGCTTCTCTAATAAAGAGGAATAGTGAAACGAAACTGCCTTTTCCTGTCATATCTTTGATTGAACTGAACATCAAAAACTACAGCGAGGAAGAACTTCCAAGTGAATTAAAACAACTACCCATAACAAAACCTGGGAGTAGAGAATATTTAACAAAGTAATCCTATAATATCTTGGAAACACAGCACAGCTTTAGTTATTTACTCCAAGTGTATTTTATGTATACTTATTACTAAATTAATTTTGAAATGATAGAAAATGAACGAATTTAAATCGATCCGAAATATAGCAATAATCGCACACGTTGACCACGGTAAAACTACTTTACTTGATAACATGTTAAAACAAAGTGGCACGTTTCGTGAGAATCAAGAAATTCAAGAACGAGTGATGGATAGTGGCGACCAAGAACGTGAACGTGGAATTACAATACTTGCAAAATGCACGTCAATAATGTGGGGCGATGAAAAGATCAATATTATTGATACGCCAGGGCACGCGGACTTTGGTGGAGAAGTAGAAAGGGTATTGTGCATGGCAGATGGCGTGTTGCTGCTGGTTGACGCTGCAGAAGGTCCAATGCCACAAACTAAATTTGTGTTGTCAAAAGCACTAAAAGCAAATTTGAAGCCAATTGTGATAATCAATAAGGTCGACCGACCAGACAGCAGAATTGATGAAGTATTAAATGAAATATATGAGTTATTTTTTAACCTTGATGCAACCAACGAGCAGCTAGATTTTCCAGTGTTGTATGCTTCAGGTAGAAATGGTTGGTGTGCTAAGGAGCTTTCTGATGAAAGAAAAGATTTAAGCCCATTATTTTCAACGGTTATAGATTATATAAAACCTTCTGTTTATGATCAAAATGCCCATTTTGCTATGTTGGTCACTCTACTTGAGTCTGATAAGTTTCTTGGCAGAATATTGACAGGAAAGGTTTATCAGGGCGTTGCAAAAGTCAATTCAGATCTTAAGGTACTTGATCTGGACGGTAAAGTAATTGAACGAGGGAGATTAACTAAGTTGCTCTCATTTTCTGGCTTGAAACGTATTCCGGTAGAGCAAGCTGTAGCAGGTGACATAATTGCCATTGCAGGACTTGAGAAAGCTTCAGTTTCAGACACTATAGCAGCACCAGAAGTTACAACTGCAGTCAGCTCAACTCCAGTTGATCCGCCAACAATGGCAATTACTCTGAGTGTTAATGATTCACCTTTTGCCGGACAAGAGGGAACAAAGCTTACCTCAACCGTTATAAAGGATCGTTTATATGCAGAAGCAGAAACAAATGTTGCAATTACCGTAACTTTGGCACCAAGTGGCGAAGCATTTGAAGTGGGTGGACGTGGTGAGTTGCAGCTTGGAGTGCTGATTGAAAATATGAGAAGAGAAGGTTTTGAGCTTTCGGTTTCACGTCCTCGCGTGCTATTTAAGGAAGAAGATGGCAAAAAACTTGAACCTATAGAGGAAGTAGTAATTGATGTAGATGATGAATATAGTGGAATCATCATGGAAAAACTCAGCTTCCGAAAAGGTGAAGTGACTGACATGAGACCTTCTGGTAATGGCAGGACAAGATTAACGTTTTTAGTGCCATCAAGAGGATTAATTGGTTATCAAGGAGAGTTTTTAACTGATTCTCGGGGCACAGGCATAATTAACCGTTTATTTCATAGTTATGCTCCACATAAAGGTCCAATTTCTGGAAGGCGCAATGGAGTTTTAATTTCTACAGATAAGGGTGAGGCTGTGGCGTATGCAATTTTCAATTTGCAAGACAGGGGAATTATGTTTATTAAGCCACAGGATAAGGTATATTGTGGTATGATTGTCGGCCAGCATAGCCGTGACAATGATTTGGAGATAAACGTGCTAAAAGGTAAGCAATTAACAAACGTAAGAGCTTCAGGTAGTGATGAAGCCATAAAACTCACTCCTCCAAAGATGATGACACTGGAGGATATGATAGCGTATATAGATGATGATGAATTGGTGGAAGTAACTCCAAAATCTATACGTTTACGCAAGAAATTCCTTGATCCAAATGAACGTAAGCGTGCAGGAAGGGCAAAGAATAAGGAGTAGAGGTTTATTTTTGCAGGTAATTTTCGTAGCAGCGTACTGTACGAACATTTGCTTTTGTTAAGCACAACAAATGGGTCAGCGCATGACGCACAATTGTACAAACATTGTAGCCGTTATTCAAGTAG
>JABFOX010002803.1:0-11021 GCA_022817665.1 Axea sp. ZL-2020 | reverse complement strand
GGATTGATCTAATAACTTCCTTTTATAATTTCAGAGTATAGGGTACAGCAAAAACGATTCAGGAGGTATTTGGCGTAGTTTTTTTTGATAACCAATTGCCCTTGCACTGCAAAGAATGTAAGAAGAAGCAATTGCACAATCGAAGATACTAGTTTTACACTTATTATTGACAAAGACAACTGCAAACAACTCACGCCGATTGATAATTATTTAGAAAAGAACTCAACTCAATTGAATAGAACTAAATTACAGTGAAGATCTGAACTGAATTAGAATTCAATATATTGAGTTACACCATGCACCTTTGTATGATGAGTATGAATTAAATTTCGTGTGCATCATGTGATCTTTGATTGTATGTTACATATTTTTTACGCGGCATCTTAAGTCACGTGTTGTTCATTGTGACACAAAATCTTGTCATTTCACGAATGAAAACATCGTTAAATGTATTTTGTATCATTGGTTTCTCAAATTTACATTGAATTGATATTAAAAAATTATGTTGCAATTTTGATGACTTACGTCTTTTATTAATTGTACTTATTTATATATAAAATATTAAATAAATATAATTAATATATATATATATAACTGTACAATTATGATAAAGCATAGTATGCTTGTGACATAACCGACAATCGTGGCAAGAAACAAGAACACTTTTTAAATGTAAATTTGTATACGTGTGAATATTTCCTCTAGCACAGTTATATTAGCTATCAGGCGACAAAACTAAGTAGGATCTCATGATCCGCTCCAAATAGCTCAGCGTGCACCATTAAATCTAAACAGCTAATTTATTACAGAGAGTGTTACGCAAAACAACTAGGTATAAATATAATATTAACTATTAGACACTGATATATTAATTTAAAATATTTTTTTCGCTCGAGAATATGGTATTTAAATGACAATTAAATGTATTACACTCTTAAAAATATTATTATGATTTAATATTTTAATTATACTGGTATAATTTTGAACCGTTAATTGAATATAAAAAAGTAAGAATGAACAAAGATAAGATGAGTTTTTCAACATTTCATTTGTCTGTATTTTCAACGTAACTTTTAATATACACAAAACCATGTTAAATCTTAAGTTAAACATATTAAAATCGTCTTATTAATTTGTATTAGATGATGTTATTTCATCATGAAATAATTCCCCTTATAACTATATTTGTTTATTGTACGGCTCAGTTTTGTTTAAATTACTTTGATACTTACAATTTTCAATTCTTTATTACAACAAACTTTATTTGCGATTGAGTAATAACTCTCCGAAATAAAAATACTAATTTTTCAATTAGAAGTATATAATGTTTGTGCCTTTCCGTAATTCATATACGTGTGTACATTCTATAATATAACAAAAAAATCTTTATTTATATTTATATATATTTTTTTATAACTTTATCAATTTATTTATTATATTAAGTGAGTTATGCAAACATTTAAATTTACACATATATGAAAGAAGTGAACGTTGTTTCGAATAAACATTTTAATAATTACATTGCAACCATTTATTTAAATATACGAATTATTAAGTTTTATATAAAATATACCACTATCCGTAAGAAATATATTAATTTCATTTTTAACAAAAAATAATGAAAATTTTCTATAAAATTTAAGTTCTGATTTAACCTTCTTAGTAATTAACTTTATTAACTTTATATTAATGAAAAATTATAAATTACTAACTTTTTTGATGTAATGTTTTTCAATGCTTTGTTTAGTTTTACAGGAGACTTATACAATTTGCAATGAAAAATTAATTTTAAATTATATTAAACATTTTTATATTGATATATATACCCGTCTTCTGCATATGTGGATGTAAACAGTTAAATTCATAGTTTGTTTCGTCTCTCATAATATAGTTATGATACATGACGAGTAAGCAATGATATAAATACGCGTAGCATTGCGTTGGGCTACCACAACACTAATATTACTACTCATCGTTGGTTTTGATCCATTGTATTACACAATGTTGAATTTCAACAAAAGGTTTTCATGAAATTAAACAATAAATAACGTTATCAAAACATTGCATTAATGAAATATAATTTCTTCAATTAGTAGAGAAGTTATTGGACATTAATGAACTATTAAGAAATAATTACTTTTATACAAAATATAATAAAACATCAGCAATTAATTAATGCATTTAAATAATAATAAAAAAACATTTACATACCTTTTGAGATTGAAGATTTGAAGATCCAGTGATAAAAGTACAATCTGAAATAAAAAATAATTTTGTTATTTATTGAATTCGTTTTATATTTGTATTTATTTATGTTTTTTTTTTGTATTATTTTTAAATGCATCCTTGGAATGATGTTTAAATTCTAAACGGATAATATAATGTTATCATATTTAATATAATGTTAGAATAATTTTATATTAGGTTCCTACAAATTTACTGTATACTATATATGTTAATATTTAGTCAAATATTATAAGTATTGATTCATATAGGGTAAACTGAGAAAAATAACATGAAATGAATTACGGCCAGTAATAAACTAGCACAATTGACGATATAATGTGTGAATTAAAAGGTTTTCATGAAACTGCATGGTAAATAAAATCATCAGAACTTTATCTTAGTGCAGTCCAATTTATTAAGTGATACGTTAAATTTTCTATGTTACTCATAACATAAATCAATGCTATAAAGAATTAAATTTTATCTAAAAAAATATAATTATCTTTGGTATAAAATGTAGTGGAGAATTATCTGAGTTTGTATGTTATAATGAACTCATTCAATTTCAATCAATTTAACTTTTTATTTGAGCTTAAAACCGAAACGTTTTATAATCAGAAATAGATGCTTATGTTTTACATATGATGTTAAAGCAATAAATAATTTTCTTGAAATAAAACAAAATAAAAATGAAATTTGTTTTTATTTTTTTCAGAAACTGTGTTTCTGAAAATGAAATGTCATTTTGTTTTTATAATGAAATTAAAAATAAAAAAACGTTGTCATATGCGTTCATTATGATAAAACAAAGAGAGCGACCCTTCTACATTATAAGACTCCGAACGACATGCAAATATTGGTTTTGTCTAGTGGACCCAACGATTTGCATAATTAAATCTGAAGACGTAAAGCAGTGGATGCAAAAATATCAATAATTAAAACTCTGACGACTTATTTACTTTTGTACCCGAAAGCACGACAAAGATGAAGCACGAGAAAAAGACAGCGGCAATGGCGCATGGATTTATGAAGGGTCGACATTGTATGTGAGTGGTAAGAAAGGGTGAGGCTACTGACTTTTCAACATTTCTCCTTCTTCATGTAGGGGTTCTACTACTGGAGAATCTCGGAATTTCAGCGGCTCAAGTACTTTACATTTCCGCGGAAAATGGTAATTAAGCTACTCTGTGCGGATAGTGCGACAAAAATAAATTTTCGTAGAATTCTACTCAAAATGTATAAAAAGTATTGTACTTTAACAAATTAACTAACTATTCCTACACCACAGAATGATGATGTATATACATATATTTGACCATATACATATTTATTTCAGTCAGTTTATAGAGGATCTTCAGCATGACTCAATTATTTGTAAAGTAAGAGCTCTGCATTCAGAAAAATATGCTGCTAAAACAGTAGTTCAAAGCTGTAAATTCAAAATTCTGTAGACTATAAAATATAATGATCAATCACAATTAGATTTTTTTTAATTGTCTTTGTCGTTGTTGTTGAATGAGAGGTAGAATAGTTGCAGTTCGATAACAAAATATAAATTAGTTGCGAATATATTATTGACAAATTAATTGTTCTTCTTGTCAATTTGGTCTCATTTTTTACAAAAACCTATTCTAAGAGCATACAGTATTGCAAATATTTTTTATAAATTGATCAGATCTGTTACCTGATTATTAGGTTGGAGGGAAAGTTCTGTCGTATTTTAGAGAAAATATTTGAATTCATTTATAAAAATACGTGTTTAATATTAATCAATTATACATGTTCAATTATATAATCAAATATATATGAAAAAACAAAAAAAAAATTGAGTGACTCACTAGCCAGATGCTTTTTTATTTACAAGAAAAATTACCTGCCTATTTAAAATACGACAGAACTTTCCCTCCAACCTAATGTAATTCTGTAACTTAAAGAGAGATCTGCTATCTTCAGTACTAATTTCATTTCGAATACTATGTATACCACCATTGGTCAAGGAGAAATGCCTTGTATGTTCACAAACTGATTGAATTATCAGGCCTTATTTTAATGTAAACAAAAGTTCTTCCACAAAATGTTGTTGGTTTCATTTAGTGATAGAACTATGAAGTTCGTACCAGCCAGTATTTTTTGAATTTCTGTTCTTTTGGTTGGTGGCCATTTTTCATAAATTATAATACAATGTATTGTGTTATAAAAGATTTATAACTCTCAATATCAATGGTGATACCAAAGGTGTTTACACAGATTTCTTATTTGTCTCGTAGATCTTCGTCCAGAATAACTGTACTTTTTTAGGCCTAAGCGGATTTTCTACCCCAAGACATTTTTACGCAAACTGATGAGACAAATTTATCTTTAACTTTCTGTTTTGAGAAATGCATCTCACTGAGTTGATACATTTAATGTAATGCTAACCGTTGAGTTAATTTTAAATTGCAGTAATTCTCGAAACCTATTCATATTCTTGTTGGTATTTTAAACATTTTATGAATGAATAATGTCCATTCATTTTGTTTATTATTTAAATTATTTTTTATTGTTTAAAGTTATCAAACTCAAGATTAATTAATAATACTGAGGTTTATTTAAAAGTAAACTAAAACTGAAATGATACATTTTTTATATTATTTCGTTAAAACAAAAATGACCGTTATATTACTCACACTCCACATGAGTCTGTTTACTCTCCGCGAAGTTTTTGTTTTGCTCTCTCGAAATACTTTCTCTTTCGTATAACTTAAACTAGTTACCGAGACTCCTTCTCGATTAGAGCTCCAACAATTAACTAACTTTCTTTTTACAATCCATCAACATCTAGTTGCCAAAAATAAAGAGCCTTCGTTTCTATAAACCACTGCTGCTGTTTTAACAATAACCCGAACGCTTTTCTGTGACTTCAACTTGAATTCGGCATACGAAATTCTATCGAAACATTATTTCGTTTAATGTAAAACTTGTAAATTTTGTGTAATAAAAATTTGTAAAATGTACGCTAGTTCGACCAAAGAAACCGTGGACATAAAGTAGATATATAACCATGATTAAATAATAAGTCACACGAATATCCTGACATTATTGTAGAAATAACGGACGACCTGATCTCTGCCATTAAAACATTTCTTTCGGCATTTAAATAATTAGAATGACAAAAAAAATCTTGTTCACTAGTCTAGCGATCTTGAACTGTTACATCGTTAAATTATTTTATTCGTATCAATTTTTTTTCATAACTGACTTTGGCAAGTTCTTTCCTTCGCAAATCCAAGAGCGATAATCGTTAGAGTGGTGATAACAAAAACGGAAACAACGGTGTTCAAAGGGTGGGGATAGCACAATATTTGTCATAATAAAATGGCACAGATTTAAGAAACAAACTGTATAAATGAGCAATAAAATTATTTGAAACAAGTATATATAATATTATAGGAATTTGATTTCTAACAGCGTGGAGTCTTTCCTGAGTTATTCCCCGAGACTGATGTTAACGGTGTGCATATCTCTATTTTTACAGGAGACCCTGTGATGTATTGGCCTTCTTATATCCAGATGATCCAAGCCAGTGTCTAGGATAATACAATAGACATGGGGTGACGACAATGTGAACTCCATTGTGAGACCGTCCTTCAACGTTAGCTTAACACTGACGGTTTTAGCCTAGACTCTAAGCGGAACTCATTATTACCAGTTGCGATACTGCTATAAAATTGAGAAATATTTCTACACTCTTAAAAAACCGATATTCGGATTATATATAGATCTGTAGACTTGCTAGGATATTTAAATTCTATCGCAACGAAAACAGAACTGATTTTTTCAACCTTCAATTCATGTGGTACTTTTGATACGCGCATAACATAACATCTGCAATAGAAACCGAATCGTACGAACAATGTACTAATAAAATTCTGTATGGAATTTAATATTTTCGAAAGAAAAATTTCCTTTCAAAGGTCTTAACATTCGGCTTTATAAACTTTTCCATGTTACAGTCATAAAATGAAAGTTTTATTTTTATTCATCCAAAGAGACTAATTAATACACGAATAAGACGACTTTAAAAAAATACAACGTTATGTGCATGTGAAAATGCTTAAAGTTTTTTATATGTGAATAAACGTATGCTTTTAGTGTGACTACGCATGTGAATGTATATATACAAATATTTTTATCTGAATGAAAGTATTTACGTCTAAATGTAACTCAACAAATTTATTTTGTAATTTTGATATTAAGCATGGAAAGATACTCATTCTGAAATTGTTGTTAATTAACTACTATAAATAATGATGAAATTGCGCTATATTTCGTTTCCGAAAAATTTAATACAAACAAAATGAAATATATTTTGAATACATATTTATGATTGAAACGTAGTATATAACAGTGTATTTAGTTTTACAGTTGTAAAAATATTCAGAAAATTTTATTACAGGAATAATAATCTAGATTGTTACAGTTACAGTCTACAATATACTAAGATTTTTCGAACAATATTTTTATATTCATTAAATATGAACAAGTTAAACCGTTTATTATTAATAAACTAAATTTAACGAAACGATTCATTTAAGATAAAAAATGCATAATATTAGTAGTAATTATATAAATAATTTACAAATATGTAACAGTCCTTGATTAAACGTTTGCTGTTAGAGATTGTTATATATACTATTTTTCCAACAGTCTCGTTTTTCAAAATAATGTAATAACCCAGAAAAATTATCACTACCAAAAGAACAGTATTATATTTCATTATTTTTATTTTTACACGAATAGAATGATCATATCTTACGTTTACTGATAGGTAAATTTAGTCCTAAGAAACATATACCTTCAAAATTATTAACATACAGAAAGTCTACTTTTGTTAAAATATTCTATTTTTTTATATATATACAAATAGTTGTTTCCTATTTTGACCTGAATGAAGGAAAAACCTGAAAGATTACTGGTATAGTACAGTTCAGACGGTAAGGTAAAACATTTTCCAGCCGATCTGTTTGTTAAACTCAAAGACGTGTGCTATTCCTACCACAGTCAATACTCTTCCCTTTTATTAAATTACATTTAAATTTAATTTGAATGATTGTAAATTTCCTTTTTGTTTAATTAAAAACCAAGTAATATCAAAAAGTAAAGTTGATGTTACATTTTTGATGAAAAATAATTTTCGTTTATAATGATGAATTATTTCATTATACTCAAATGTTATATTTCAAAATTGAAATCCAATATTTAATTTACGGGTTGAACCATTCACGTTAAGTTTGTTTAAATGATAACTTGAAATAATAAAAAACTGTCTTTCTAATACGAATATGTTGAAGCATATATAATTTTGTTGAACTGATAGCATTTGGATATATTTTAAAGTACAATCTGTGGTGAAAATTTCATTGTGAAGAAAATTCCAATATCCAAATACATAAAAAAAAATATATATTTCATTTAATTTTTAATTCTAATGTTTATATAATTATGCCCTTCAAAATGTAATTTACAAGTTTTATCACTGATCCAATACATTATTTTGTCTTGTATATAAATGTAAATTAAAGATTATTCTGTATTGTATGATTAATATGTATTTCAGACTTAAATTAAAGTTAATTATTTGAAAGTTTGGATAAAAATTGGAGATTGAATCGTATTATCTAACTACATAATTTAATACACAAGGGAATCTACTGTTTCTTTCATAATTTTGAGAAGCAGAAATTTAATCGTCTTGAAAGATCATAAACTGTCTCAAGATACGCGTCGGTATCTGCATCTTGTCAAGGGCATATTATTCGTTGTTTTAAATTTAGAAGTTTTTTCTTAATGCAATTATGTAAACCTAGTCAAATGTTTAACTACTGCAGTTCAATAAGTTGAACTAAATAAAATCATACATTATACAATCTTTTTTTTTTTTTTCAATTTAATTCGTTTATCTATTTCCTTAAAAAAATGTAAATATAAATATATATTTCTAAACTATTATACATTTTGAAGTAACATTTTTCTTAGTCCCTTTACCAGATACATTACTTTCTTCTGTTTTCGTTTGATTGCAATGTACTTGTATCTGTGTTCTTACACTTATTTAATGTTAAAGAGATGGAGGAGGGTTGAAAGCATGCATCTAATCAAGAGAGGGGGTATTAAATCATTTTGAAATGAGAGTATGTAGAATAAAAATAGTAAATATTGTGGAATACATTAAAATTTGACACCTTGTAAAATGACGAATTTTAAATAACAAAAAATCAATGGCAGGACGCTACTTCATTTAGATGTTATTTTTAGATGTACCAAATAAGGTATTTCCTCACTCAATTTGAGTATAAATAATTTGAATTACAATTTATGTTGAAGAATAATTTTCGAGAACAAGCAAGTTTTTAGATTTTTAATATAAAATTTCTTGTTTTGTAAATCGGGATATACCTTCTTGTTGTAACACTAAATTAACTGAGAAATTGTTGTCTTTAAGAATATCAATTATTAAGGTTTTAGCTCTGTGAACTGTATTATACAAATTTGAGTCCCTTGCATCGTAAATTTGATCCCCTGTATCTACTATTACCTGAGTTATTAGATTGCTTGAGTCTTGCTACTGAAATTTTGAAGTTACCACAATTTTGTAATATCGCAATCTGGAAGACTCTCGATGCCTTCGAACATCTGCCCGTCTAATACTCCAACCATTTATCTTCTTCACTCTTTGACATATAAGTACTTTGTTATAAAACTTTGTCATTTAAAATGCTACCGCTTTCCGACATTAATCAAGTACCTTGATCCAATCATCAAGCGTGACAGCTCATTAGAATTCTTAGTCGATTCCCATTGCTTCACTAAAAGGACGTTAATATTAACGTTCACTGTTAACGTTATTTTAAGACGATTGTAACAATGATTCAATTCTAGTGCTGCTGCTAACAATCCAATGTAGTATCGTAGACTGTAATGCTTCGCGTGTAAGCGTGTGTTCTTTGCTTCACGTTTCTTTAAAGTTTGATTAAAATATCAATATACTCTGTCAAATAATTGACCTTTAGACATTTTTGTCATCATTTCACAACAACTTTTATTTTTTGAAAAGATTTGGTGACTATAAAATTTTTTTTTTTTCTTCATTGTCGTAGTATTTTTACGGGACCTTCATTCGCGATAAGAAAAATAAATAGTAGTGTGATTTTTAGATTTAGCTAACTTAATATAATAAAATTAAAAAAGTATTCTACGAAATAAAATTATATTATTAATTATGATTACTCAGTGAGGAGGTAGTGAAATTATCCGAATGATTTTATACAAAAATAACGACAGTTTTGTTAAAAATTCTGAGAAAGAGAGACTGTGATTTATACGCGACAAGTAAAATTCTTAGTGAATTATCTGAACGAGAAAACGAACAAAATAAAAAAATAAACATGCTTGTGTACACATAAATACAAACACAAAATAAACTATATATACGTTTATATACACACACAAATTAAATGCATACAGACCTGCATACGCACATATACCCACACGTGGAAATGGATTGAAATACAACGAGCGAATCGAAACTCATTTAGAAAATGGACTTTATAGGTGAACTTCACTTCTCTTGCTCTTTATTTTGCATATTTATTTAAAAAACCACAACAAACGTTGTGTATATTTTAAAACTTACAAGGTGAAATGCTGAATATCCACGTTAATAAGTAATAAAATATTTTTGTTCTTTCAATTCCAAATTCAGCACTAATATTTCTTGTTCGTGAATGTTTACACGTAAACAAGGTAAACAAATTCTTAGTCACAGTTTCTATCATAAATGCTACATATGTTTTCATAATTTTTGTTTTTTTTGCCAGATCCTGTGGTTACAAATTTTTTTAGACAGTAAATACAAAATATCTAATTAACAATCTTAATATACAGTTCAATATTATAAATATCTAATAATTTAGATACGCAACTGGTAATATATTTACATTACGTATAAATTAATGCCTACATACACGGAATTTCAGAATTCTCCTTTTTGACCAACTAGACACAAGATAAAAACAACTTTTTTTTTATTTAATAAATTTTATTTATTATCCTTTCAATCTCATGTTTATTAATTATCATTAAAAATTCTGGTTTGTGAAATTGAAGCGGTATTATTCTGATTTGTGGAATTAAATTGATATTATTCTTCAAAGTTTGTTCCACAAGCTTAAAAAATTGGGAAGTTTAAGAAAATTTAAAAAAAATCTCGCGAAATAAGAAAAAAATGTTACAGTTTAGGACCAGCAGAAAGAAGTATCATGACAACTTGAAATTTTATTTAGAATTACTAAACTTAATAGTTTTGAATACAGTAGTAAATTATATCAGAAATAGCAAAATTAAGTAATGTGGCTGAGATGGTTTATTTAATTATATTAGTTTAATAGGTATATGTTTTCATTGTACTGACTCCTGTTCAGGATGTTAAACAGTATAGAGGTCGAACTGTCTTGTATAGTTCCTTAATGTGAACTTATACTTCATAAATTTTGAATCATTAGAGGAATTTAATCTCCTTTTTTCGTTTGAATTTTGGGAAGTTTTATATGCATCATTTTCAGCTCTGCAATTAAAAACATTATTATGAAATATACTTTTTATACTAAATTATATAACAACTTAAAAGGTTTGAAAAAAAGAAAATACTAATTTATACATTTATTCAATAGTTGAATTAGCTAATTAATCCTTAATCAAAATGGTATTTTTAAATAAGTAATGTAAATATAATGTCATACAATATTTATAATTTGAAC
>JABFOX010002802.1:0-11023 GCA_022817665.1 Axea sp. ZL-2020 | reverse complement strand
CAACGGTCAAGTACTCCCTCTGGCGCACCCTTGCAGAACAGTTTAGGTCCAGTACCGAGTTTGGATGGTTTGAGTGGTGTACAATAAGATGACATAGATTTACGATCGCGAGAGAACTCGAGAGTGAATTCTTTTTTCCATTTAGTTTCAATGTCTTGACGGACTACAATAGCGGAACTACGCCTGTCCAAACCAGTCTTTGAGAGACCGTACGGATTGATCTTTTCAGCAAGGACGATGAGTGCCGTTTCAGTAGCTTCACCAACTTTTTCGAATGCTTGTTTGAACTCATTAAAATCGATAGCCGAGTCGTTACACATAATACAGATTGTCGAAATTTCGTGGAGAGTTTCATAGTCAGCACCATTCACTTTTTTACCCTTCATGAAAATGTCACCAATAGGTTCATACGTTGAACCACTGATTTCAAATTCATGGAAGCTGCTGTCATTACCTTCGATGTTTTCGAACACGAACATACTGAAAATTGTAACAACATTTTATATTTTATGCTAATTTTAAATATTTCTGATATATTTATTTACAACTTTTAAACATTAAATTAATTATTTTATAAACAAAACTTTCACTTTCCATAGAGGAAAAATTTTTAACTTTTTTTAAAGTTATGTATTTTTTATTAATTTTAAGCAAATAAAAAGTAGTGTCTAAACTAAATTAATGATGTATTTTGTTCATTACAAAAAATATAAAACATTTATCAAACATTTTTTCAATATAATAAACATATATCATTATCATCAATCAAAACAAATGTAGATAGATTACACAAAACTTTTCAAGTTGATTTAAATTTTATCAAGCTCTTTGTATCCCACAAGAAGTAAAACCAACTTCTTGAATAATAAATTAGAAATTACTGTATACACTACTTTATCTTAATTATACTAAATATAATGATGTTATAAACTATACTTATTGTGTGTGCATAAAAAAAGAAATATTTTTTCTGTATTTTAAAACAACTCTTAATTAATAATGAAATTTATCATTTTAATAACGATTTATTACTTTATATTTTGCAAATAAAGCATTATGTTTATTCATGCTTATAATTTAATTCTGTATAAATATTGTAATTTTTTACTTATTAGTCTTTATTGAATGAAAGGAAACTCTGAAGATCAATTTTTATTGTATATTAAACTTCAGTTTAAAACAACATTTTAATTTAAAAATACATAAATGGTTATTATAATTATAAATTTTACTTTAAAAATATGTGTTATATTAATTTAATTTGTGTTCTCTGACATTGTTAAAATATTTTTTCATTACATAAATATATTAAATTACTAAATAAGATAAATTATTCAAGAAATTAATATCCAAAATTGTGTAAAATATGTAGATTTTAGATTAAAATATACTAAATTTAAAACTGAATAGATACAATATACATGAAATATCAAAATGTTATACAATTTTTCATGTATAAACACTTAATTAATTTTTAAATCATAAATATAAAATTCTTTGTGAAATGATTTGTTTAAAATTATTTGTAACTAAATTTATTTATTACCAAAGCATTACTTAAATGAAATAATATATATAATAAACAAAGTTAAATTAATTATGGATGTACTTTTAAATTTGTAATATAATTTGTGAAATCTGTGTATTGATGATATATAAATATGAACTGTATGTTTTTATTATTTTATTATCACTAAATTGTAGTATATTTGCACAAACGCGCAGGGATATGTTATAATTAAAAGCTATTCAAGACATAACAACATTTTAAAAATATGAAATTTTATGATGTAAACAGAGTATAATCTGATTGAATATGAATATGTAATAAAAACAATATAAACAAGCAAAAAATAAATAATATTCTTTATACAGCATTTAAATTTAATATTTTTATTTGAATTATTTACCGGCTGACAGACATCTGATTGGTGGTGAGTGTTCCAGTTTTATCAGAGCAGATAACAGAAGTACAACCCAAAGTCTCGACTGAAGGTAGAGATCTAACGATGGCATTTTTCTTGGCCATACGACGGGTGCCCAAAGCCAAACAAGTTGTAATTACAGCAGGCAGACCTTCGGGAATGGCAGCTACGGCCAAAGCCACAGCAATTTTAAAGTAATAGATAGCGCCTTTGATCCAGGAGCCACCGTGAGCAGGGTCATTGAAGTGACCAATGTTGATAGCCCATACAGCCACACAAATAACTGAAATCACCTTAGATAATTGTTCACCAAATTCGTCGAGTTTCTGTTGTAGAGGAGTCTTGATTTCTTCAGTTTCTGACATTTCGGTTCGGATTTTACCAATAGCAGTATTAAGTCCAGTTCCAATAACTACACCACGAGCTTTTCCAGCGGCAACATTCGTTCCAGAGAAAAGAATATTTTTCTTATCCTATGGATTTGTTACAGTAATATATGATTAGTTTATATGTTTCCTTTTCCAATTTAATAATATTAAAATAACCAATAAATATATTTAAAGAGCGTGTTGTTATTCAGCATTCTGAGATCTAAACATTTTTCAAGAAATGTCAATTCCAATTAATATAACTTCTCAAACATGATCAAACATAGTTTTTCTTTCGAAATTATTCAAATTAATTGCATTAAAAATAAGTCATCTGGATTTATGCAATCAACATAAATAGAAATAATTTTTACTTTTTAATTATTTCAATTTATCACTAATGCAAATAAAAATTGAGCAACACCTACCCTAATTTTGAATGTTCTACAAGAAGAATTAAAAAATATTGTATAATTTTATAAACATTTTAATACCTGTTAAATATTCAGTAATTATTAAGCAAGTTATAATTAACTAAATTTAGTTTTGTAGTACTTACACGACTTTACTAAATGTATGTCATGTTTCAAATATTGACTCTTTAATAAAATAGAACATAAATAAATTTTCAATGTACAATATTAACTAAATATAAAAATAGACCATTTTTGAACCATTTTTAAGCGTAGAAGTAAACATTGACCTAAATTCAAGTTTATAGATAATTCAAAATATATGTAAATAGACTATTAAATAATAATTTGTATTCTAACAACATTTTAAGAAGTTATCAATTTAATTTTCAAAATGTAAATAAAAACTTTAAATGCATATTTTTGGATACCAATGTTAAAGATAAATAAATAATAAATATAAAAAAAATCAATTTAACATTCTGATTTGTGTAGTTTTTAAAGTTACAATTTGAAACTTAATATTTATATTTGATTAAAAAAATTAATGATAAAATAATCAACAAACCTGGTTCACAGCACGCGGATCAGGAACGGGATCCGTGTGCTTGATAACTGATACTGATTCACCAGTCAGAATAGATTGATCGATCCTGATGGTGGTCGAGAAAATTTTAATAAGTCGAATATCGGCGGGAATTTTATCACCGACCGACACCTCGACGACGTCGCCGGGAACAATTTCTTTGGCGCGAATTCGCTGCACGCCGGACTTGTCCGACCGTACAACTTTGCCCATTTCGGGCTCATACTCTTTGAGAGCCTCGATCGCGGACTCTGCATTTCGCTCTTGCCACACGCCGACCACGGCGTTTGCGATCAGGATAAGTAGAATAACAAAAGGTTCAACGAAGGCCGTGAATGCGTCATCGTGTTCCTCGAATAAAGCTAATACCTGCAAAGACGAACGTTCTTCTTTAATGCAACCAAATTCTTACGATCGAGATTTAACAGCGCATCGTACGAGAGAACAAAAAGTACACGTTATAACATATTTTGAACATCCTGCATATTTCATTACAACTGTCCTACGGGGTTTTTATGTTCTGACCAAATGGCATCACGATTAAGCACGTTAATAAATAACTCTTACGAAAAGTTTGTTCAATTGGGTTTTAATTAATTAGTGGCGCAGTTAAAAATAATCGACAACTCGTCCCTGCCAGTATGTACTTTGAAAACAAGGTAATCAGAGTTGGATTTAGTTTGCTTGCGCGATTCGTTATCTAAGAAATCATTTGCTAGGATTTTGTAACCAAGGACAGAAATTTAAGCAAATTTTAGCACGAGATTTAAAAAATAATACATAAGAAAAAGAAATGTGAAAATAAGAAATTGGAGTGAAAAATGTTGCACTTTTATTACACAAAAATTATTATCTTAAATAAAAACATAATTGGGTGCGGTAATATTTTAATTTTACTGAAATTAGTCTCACAAAGAATAAATGTAATAAAAAATACTACATTTGCTGCCAGTTTTAAAATGAAGTTATCAATGTATAAAAGTGTGATATATTGATGGTAACCAAGTAATGCAAAATGAAATAGGTGGCAAAAAGTAATTATAAATATAATTTGTCGAACATGTATAATAAAAATTAAAGTATCACTAGTCTTGCCTATAGAGTGATAGTAGACTTGGTAATTTTTAGTTAACCTTTTCTTTCCTTATATCTATATTTAACTTCACAAATTCAAATGTCATTAATAAAACTAAAATGTTACTGGCTTCATGTATTGCTCCAATATATTACACAAATGTTTGTAATATCTATTCAATATATTACACATATCACACAAATTAAAAATCTTTTGGCAAATTATGCAAAATATTTACCATGAATTTCCAATACATTAATAATGTGTTATCCAAATTATCTTACTGCGTAATTAATATTTATCTGACTTGCGTTTTATTTTATTGAACCAGAAAAGGGTTGGTTAAATCAGCTAAATTAATTCATTTTTCTTCGAGAATTTAAGGAAGTTGAACGAACGTGTAGAAATATCGTTAATTGACGTTAAAGGAAACTGTCTTTTTATTAATTGTATTTCTATTGTCTGACATAATAACGCGCGTCATTTGGAAAAACTGATGAATAATTCCTGATACAATTACTATTAAAATGTAAATTGTTTTCTTATCTTGTAGTCTTCTAATGTAGGATTTACGTTGGAAATATACGATACTTACAAAAGAAATAATAGCAGCTAATAGAAGAATCTTAACTAGAAGGTCATCAAATTGTTCCAATACTAGTTGCCAGATAGATTTTCCTATAACAAAGTAAAAATCGTGAGTTAAAGTGAATCGATAAATGTGCGCATCTCACATGTAAACTTATTTGAAAGTATGAAATAACATTTTCGTTATGAATACCGTATGAAATGAATCACTTCTTTTCTTATTTTGCGTCCTATACTTTTTGCACTACAAAATTATATCACTGTTTGAATTATTATAGGCTGCATTTGACAATAATTAAAATTTTCGCAACTTGTTTTTATTCACTGTATGAAGTAAAATATAATGCAACCTACATCGAGTCCACTTTTAAAGAGTTGCATTTATGGGTCAGTTATACATTAAACATCCTATTCATTTGTTAATTTTCTTTAAAGAATCTGTTCCCATATTACTCAAAAGATAAGGAAATAAAGAGTTTACAATTTTAAGTAGTAAAATTTTACCATTTCAGTTAAACTTCCTATTAATAAATAAACATGTAAATTAATTTCATTAATGGTTTTAAAATTCAAGTAACAAATCAGAAGACAAAACTAAAACGTTGTATTAAAATTTAAATACATTTTATCTCCTTACAGTGGGGTTCAATAAAAATGAAAAAACTGATTGATGAACAAAGTCAACGCAATTTCAGATCTGCGTTAAGAACATTTTATATCACAATACGTCATAAGGAATCATCGGTTCCGCTATAAGGAAATTGAAACTTGATTACAAACATACGAGATCAAATGTGTGCATCTGTACGTGTATCAAAATGCCTTTTGAAGGGAGTCATCATTTTTTTAGTTTATCTTTGGTATTTTAAATCAAATACGATACTTTTATAATCAATTGCTAATTAATGTATTATTCTATATTGTTCATTATACTTTTAAATTGTAAAGTATATTTTAAGTACTTACTACACTAATTACATAGCTCTTCATTATTATTAATATTGTCAGTTATATTCTGCATTGAAAATTTAAGATATTTATTTTAAAGTAAATTAAAATATTGGAGTAAATATAAGTAATACTATTACAACACTGAACATGTTTTGTACATAAATATAATTTCCTTTTCAAGACTTAAACATAAAAAGCACAAGTTCATATGTATAATGTACTTAACAAGTTATTTATATTTTAAAACATATTATCGCAATCGTTAAAATTATGCAAATATTTCAGCTTAAAATAAGGTTTAAGTATTTGGTTTGAAGTATTCAAAATATATAATGATTTAATATTATTATAAGTTGCGATAGATAAATAAATACGTTTCATTAACATTTTATGAAGAATAAAAAAAAACTGAACACAAGTAGTTCATTCTGTAAACTTTTTTCTTCTTTTTACATTTAGCAATCCAATAAAATAATATTTTTAATATTTACATATCTTTATTGTTTAAATATTAACAAATAAATTATTTTATTAAACACACACAAATTTAATCAACAACAAAATTATTCTCCGTCCATTGCATTAAGTGTTTTTTTTTGTTTTTTAATTTTGAATGTTCCTCATTTAAAGAGCTCAGACTTTTTAGGTCTCTATTTTTAGAATTCCAGTTTAAAATTATAACTCATTGCTTTAAATTATTATATCTAATTACCATCCAGTTATTTTATATTTTGAATACCAAAATATTTTCTTTGCACAAAACTGCACTCTATGAATGTTTATTATCAAACACAGTTTTATTAATGATTAATAATAAATGTAAATCGCGCGTAGTGTTTTAAAGAAGAGATTTTAATTTTGCACACTGAAGTATGAAATGCATTATTTAACCAAATTTATTATACATTTAAATAATTATACAAGAGTCCGTAAATATTTTTAAGTTTCTGTTTTACATTTCTCTCTGAATTCATTGCACAACTAATTACACTTTATTGATCATTTTTACACCAAACTTCAGATCTGACTACAAGTTAATAAATAATATCTTTACACGAGAAATTATAAAAATGTGGACCAAAATACATGAACCTCATTAACATTTAAATTTTTAAAAGTGGGATACTTAAGTGGGATACTTATTCGTACATTTTTTACACGTACAAATGCAAATGCATTACAAAACAAATGTGAAACAAAGAATATTAAATTCATCAAAATATAAATTCCAATTATTATACACAACTGAATAAAACGTAATTATTCAAATAATACCGCAAACACCACTTGCAATGTACCTTCATATAAATAAAAAGTCATTATATTCTCATAATAAAAAAAAAACGCACAGTAAAAACAAAATTTTTTAAATGTAATATTTAATATTCAAGAATAACGACTTGGCACGTCATTATAATGATTGTGACGTTACTTGAAATAGTGTACAAATGCACTACACTGTGTACGTGTGTTTGTATTTCACAGCATCCGTATATACTACGAAGACAGAAAAATGTTGTTTATTTGAATAACACGCCATTTCGTCAGAATTCTTGTGATTGGTAAATTTTAAGTGTGTCAGTCAAAAAGAACGGAGCATCGTGAAAATTTCGCAAGGTATTTGTGCGTCTATATCAAACCAAACCAAATCGAGTGATATTTGTTACGGAATCAAAATAAACGAGATGAAGAGACATTTGAATGACAGTTGTAGCTTCTTAAAGTAGAGGGTGCGGTGTATTATTTTTAGGTACACGCGGAAACGTGGTATGGAACATTTTAAACGACATCGTTACAAATATTTCCAAGCCTCGCCGTTGATTTATCTTTATTGAATCACCCGGAACGAAAAAAAAGAAAAAAAAATCAACTTATTCATTGTATTTAATAACCATTTCATTGCAACGAAATAATACTTTGATGTTACAATCTTCAATTCCCTTGCTTAGATTTGAAGAATTAAATAATAATTAAAACGGTATTATTTTTAAACACTGTTTATTTTAGATTAAAAGGAAAAGTTGTTTGTAAAAACGTTGAACGACAGGCATAAAAATACACTGCATTTATCTGTTTTAATTAATACAATTATATTTACAATCAACATTCCATTGGACCGATGCTAATATCTGAGCTAGCTATAAAATATCATTTACTATGTCTGCCAAATGTTTAGATTCAATTAAACGTCGAATGATAATTCTGAACCGACGAAAGCTTAACAAACTGATAGAAATAAAAATTTTGCTCCATCTATACAAATTCGATCGGTTTGCAGCATATGAGCGCATTTGCCTGGGTTAGCTAAAATGTAATTTGATGGCGTTTAAAGTTTGGTCGGACTTGATCAGGTATAATTTTGAATAAATAAAAAAATTGATTATTTTTGAAACCCCATGAGGCGTGGAATGTATTTCCTGGTTCTCTTAATGATGCGAACAATTTGTTAAATATAGAAATGAATTAAAGTACAATTTTGCGTATAAAAATTTAATTGGCATTATTGTAACTTTCATTTGCCCGAATTTGAGAGGCTACAATTCGCCTGCAAACTCAATATAAATGTAATCTCGTTTTGATTATACTGATAACACCGTAAAGTATATTTTAAGCGACTAAATGAATTTTCAAGTTGCTTCTGCAGACCAGTTGAAAATAGCCGCGAAATTACCAAGCACTTTAATCGCGAACCAAAAACGTTTACCAACAGAACGATATCACATTCGAATCAAATTAGTTATTAGCCTTTACAGAACAAAATTAATTTTCAGATGACTTTTGCTGTTTCTAATTTAGAAATTGGCGCTGGATAAAGATTAAAAATGTTGCAAAATTTTAATGAAACTGTTTCAAAATCGATACACAATGCCATAAGCAAATTTGTTCGTGCTCAAACTCCGCGATCAAAATACAACAAATATAAATTAGATATGGTAAAGGAAGTTGTGTTATAATTCCAGCAACTTTTTTGTGGTAATTGAAAATTAATTAACCGTTCGAATTTTTTTACGTATGAATAAAAATTTTAATTTCATTGGAACAACTTGTTATAAAAAAAGGCTCTGATTTTATTAATGTAGATTATTTTATCACGCTGTTATATTTTATGTGCACAAGAGAAATTTTAATTGAATATTTAGATGTCTGAACTATATACTTTAGTCGTTAAAATAAAAATATTATTTGACATAAACGTACAACTATTTTTCTTACGTGTAAAGCTTAAACTAAAATCGATGAGGCAAGAATTCAAAATGAAGTATAAAAACAATTGTGAACAAAGAAATAAGTTCAACATTTAAAGTTGAATTAATAAAATATCGTTACATTATAATGAAAAATTTTTCTTTATAATTAAACATGAATAATAAATTCATTAGCGTTATAATTATTTTCGTTAATTGAAAGCATTGTTATTGTTAAATCTCAAGTATTGATTGTTTGTGATTATGCAAATAATAAGCAAACACATTTTTTCCTTCATTATACAGTTATATTCAACTGAAATATTAATGTTTTTAATTTTATCAAGACAAGGGAAACATAATTTATATTATTTGTTTTATTTAATAATGTTCAAAAGTCTATATTTTATAATACACTATTCATATAAATACATATAAGATTAAATATGAAAATAAAATCTTCTGGTTTTCTTAACATTTTAAAGATTGGTTATAAATATTTGTAAAGAGTTTTTAAATTTTAACGAATCAAAATTAAATATATATAGCAGTTATTATTATCATGAACATTAGTTTTTACTGTAATTTATGAAATAAGGAATTTAATGAATTTATTAAATATATTTTTACAAAATTTAAATTATACTGGCTATAAAAATTAACATAAATTTGTAATTATCTATTCAATATTAAATATATTTCATTATAAAATTATTATTATTTATATAACTAATTTTATGTGTGTATATATATATTTCAGTACATTCAAGTTCAACTTTAGATTGATTTTTTTTACCAAACATATTTTGGAATTACAGACAAAAATTATAGTTGATTTGACATTATTATTATAATTTGTTTCTATAAACACAAACTAAACTATATTAAAAATGTAACAATATTTTATCTTGTAGCAACTAAAATATGAATTAAACTTTTAATTAATCAAAATAATTTTATAATTATTTGTGAATACTTTTATGTATAAACTGTTCCAAATATATGTTTACCGATTTAAAAGAATCTTTAAGACTTAAAATAATGAAACTTATCATTTTCAATTTCATTAAAATTTTATTATAAATTTGTTTTATCTAATGTAATTTCATCACAAGTACTGTACAACCGTACAAATGTTAATACGCGACATACCAAAAAGGCAAAAGGTATGAATAAATGTGAATGAACGAATTACGTACATTGTAAAGAAGCCTCAATTTCTCGCGCTGAGAAACCTTGTATTTACACCAACACAATTAGAGTATTTAATGAATATGTTTATATCGCTCTTCTTATTGTCTTCAAACAAATTTTCTGTAAAATGTTTGTATAATTTCTATTTTAATTTGTAGTTCGATAGAAACAACGTATAAACAAATAAAATAAAATTTGAAATAAATAACACTTCATACTAAATTATATAAAATTAAGAAAATGTTTAATGTATTACATACATAAAGTATTTATGTAATTATAAAGATGTAATGTTATTTGTCAGATAGTTTATATTTAAACTTGTTTTAGAAATTAAATTATGCAATATATTTTAAACTTATTTATAACTGATACTTAATGATTAATACAAATGAAAAGTATAATGTATTTAATTCTTCTTGCTTCTAAAATACGTAATGTATAGAAATAATTTATTTTTTATTTATTAAAAATATTTAATAGATTTCTGTATTCTGTGATTTATAAGATATTTGGTCGCAACATTTAATTTTTATAACATATTTCGATTTTGCTTTTACCTTAAATAATAGTAAATATTGTATTATTAATGTTATTATGGGATCATATTCGTGATATTTCTTTTCATATAAAATTTACTATTGTATGTTCATATATTGGGAGTTGTGTTATATATCAGAAAATAAAGATGTCTAAAAGGAAGCTGAATTTTCCCACATATTTGAAGCATTTTTTAAA
>JABFOX010002801.1:0-11023 GCA_022817665.1 Axea sp. ZL-2020 | reverse complement strand
ATGTATACGAATAAAAAACAGGCAAAACTAACAAAACTAATAAATATAATAAAGTAAAAAACTAACAAACTTCGGGTTAAGTAAGTTTTGTTAGTTTTGTTATTATGAATATAAATACAAAAACAAACAAAACTAACAAAATAAACAAAACTAACAAAACTAACAAAATAAACAAATATAACAAAACTTAGTTAACACGTGATATTTTTATTAATTTTCTTGGTGCAGTATATTCTGTAGATTGGAAACGTAGTCGGATGCTGCGTGACCTGGACCGAAAAGCGTGATTATCTCGACAACTGTTTGAGACCGCCTCGAAATATTTGCAGATTCGCAATCAGCGTGGAAAACTGCACTGATTTCATTTTTACCATCCCTTTTGCGGGGGGGGGGTAATTCCGAATAATTACCTAAAGTTTAATACCACAAGGCTGTGATTTTCCGCATTATTATACATATAATATATTGATTTTTCTATTATTTAGATTTACTCTTATTAAAATTTCAATTAATTTAATTTAATACTCAACAAATCAAGAGGTGAAACTTTAAACCACAAAAAATTCTAATAATATATATAATTAATATTTAAATTAATGAATATATTACTTCATATTTCTTATCTGCTTTTCAAATCCACAAGTAGCCCACGTAGCAATGCTACATAAAATTGGAAATTCTTGAGCAGTGAAGCCATTTTTTGCAAGAAAATCCTTGCCAGTGTATGAGTTGTATTCACAACGATGATGACAACAAAAAGCAATGACGAGCCCTTTGATTCTCTGATGAGGTTCATCACGCATTGCATTCTTAAGACATTGCAATGTTAAATCTAAGAAAAACATTTTTTTAACTTTTAATTTTAAACTTTTAACTTTAACATAATCTTATAAAACAAATAATTCTACCTGTTGCTATACCACATAAATGCTTTGCTAGAACAACTTTTTGACTGTTGCTTGAAAATCCTGGTAGGCCACTTAATTTCAAATCACCAATATCTGCTCGAATGCGTTCCACTTTTATTGAATACTTGTCGTTTTTCAATTTGTTGTCCCATTGATGCCTCAAACTGGAACGATCAATCAACAAAATTGATGAATCTTTTCGGTCTTTGATCACTTGTGCTAACCAATATGTCAACTTTCCTATTCAATTAACTTTCATTATTAATCGCTTTAGTAAAATATATTAAAATTACCATTTTACATTTTAATTTAGCATTGTACATTTATAAAAAATGGACATTATAACTAACAAAAACTTGTAATTTATTAAAATATGTAATTATCCTTGAATTATATATTAATATGAGCCGTATATTTTGAAAGTGGCCTAAGTCCATTCTTGGAAAATACATATTACTTATACATAAAGCACATATAAATTTAATAATTACCATTATTTTAATAGAAACTATAAATTTAACATCTTTAGATATACTTAAGCAATGTGACTAATTAGTATCCTGTACGTATATTTTTTATTACATTGAAACACAAACTCTTAAATTTGAGTATAAATGGACTTAGGCCACTTTCAAAATAAATGGTTCATGTATTAAAATTAATTCATTTAGCATTACTTTAAAGTACCGTTACAATATTTTTACAAATACATCTCGCTGAAATATATATATATGCATATAACTTTTTCAAATCATACAATATTACCACAATAAATTTGTATAATAAAGATGTTTATTAATTATATAAATTATACCTTTCCCAGCACCAAAATCAATAAAGCAGGTATTATCATCAATAAGATTCTCTTGATTTAAATGTTCCAATAAAGATGCATTTTGTAACAAATGTTTTCTTGTGTCATTACCATATTCTGAATTATTTAATTCTTCTTGTAATATACCATGGCTTAAAACTACTTCAGGAATTGAAGGTATATATTCTAAAACATATTCAAAAAATAAAAATATAATTGTATAATTAGTATACACAAAACAATTTATTTTAAATACAAGAATAACAAATATTAAAATAATATATTTATTTACATACCATATGCTTTGTTAATTTTATCTATTATTTCATTGATAATTGTTTGATCAATTTGAGAAAGTGGAGTTTGGGAAAAAATAGTGTTAGAATATTCTATATTGTAATTTTTCTCAATATATGGTTTTGGTTCATACTTTTTTCTAGCGTTGCATTTTTTTAAATGAAATGACAATTTTGATTTATAACATGAGCTGTAAAATTAATGTAAAAAATATTAAATTATATGACATTTTTATTTCTTAATTTATTAAAATACATATGGATTTAATTTTAACATACGTTTTCTTGCTTGAAGTTGTTCGCGTGAACTGACAGTTTAAGGTTATGTATAACGGAAATAGGGTGACCAAACAAAAATAAACTAAATAATTTCAGTGAGTCATTTGAAATTATATTTTATTCACATTTTTGTTAAATTTAAATAACATTATAAATAATATAATATATAATATAAATAAAAATAAAATGAATTTAAATAACTCCATAATTTTATATAAGTGTTTTATGTACAACGCACATCTGTACACCTTTAGTTTAAATACTGAAAAATTAACAAAACTAGTAAATCTAAGTTCAGTTTTTTAGTTTTTTAATATCTAAACTAATGGTATACAAATTTGTGTTGTACAAAAAAACATTCATATGAAATTACGGTTTTATTTAAATTAATTTTAATTTTAGTTTAAAAAATAAAGTATGTGAAATAAAACCTAGCAACAATGTCAATAAAATATAATTTCAAATTGCCCGCTGAAATTATTATTTAGTTTACATTTGGTCACCCTACTTCTATGGTACTTAACCTCAAACTATCAGTTCACACAGACAACTTCAGGCAAGAAGACGTATATTGAAATCGAATTCACATATTTTTTAAATTAAATTGATACATATTTTTTTAATCAACTTAATAAAATAGTATTTACGTCATTTTCTTAACAGCAGTAACTTACTGTGCAGGATCTAGTGGACATGGAATTCTTTCATTTTCACCTATGTTTTGATAATAAGTACAATCGCTTCTTAAATGTTCACCACAATATTTTCTGCCATTTTTGACAGTCATATGGCAATAGCGATTTTTTCGTTTAATAAAAAAATGACAGTGATCAGTACTCATTTTACTTATCTCTTAAATAAATTTTGTATTATTCAAAATGTAATCAATTTGTCTAGATTTCTGTATGGAGCACCTTATTGAAGTTAGCTGCAGTGCATGCATTTCAGGTAATGCATCTTAGAAGTAGGGTAACCAAACACATTAGACAATATAATAATTTATTTACAGACAATTTGAATTCGTATTTTATTAGATTTTAGCTTTATTTCAATTATAATTTTATTTTGAATTGAAAATGTATTATATATATATATCACATATTTCATTTAAAAAAAAAATTCAAATAACTTTAAGTGAAGCCTTTCTAAATTCACTTTATATATAAAAATGATCAACTTGAACATTTTGCCCGTTGTGCTATTTTTTTACATATGATGTGAAAGTAGACATGCTTCATTTAAATTTATTTTAATTTTAATTAAAATAATGAAATGTGTAACATATGTGTAAAATAACTTTTTAATTCAAAATGAAAGTAATATATTTATAATGAAAAATATTGCTTATAAATGTATACATTTTTATAAATATTTATTATCTATTAAATTTTAATATTGAAATTAAAATGAACATTATATTGGAAATAAAGCTAAAATCTAATAAAATTCAAATTCAAATTATCCGCAAAGTATTATTTCATCTGCTGTGATTGGTTACACTACTGTATTAAATAAAAAAATATTAGTAAAAATATAAATGTATTTTTAAATTTTGTTTATCTTTTTCCTCTTCTTTCACTTTTTGAAAAAACTATGTTTTTGTACAACTGTTTATCCCATTCGCCACACTGTTAAATTACTCTAATTGTTGTTATGTTTAAACATAGAATAACTCTCATTATAGAATGAATGAATGAATGAATCGATAGATTTTGGCATGCTTTTCATTTACTGGAAGTACTGACAATAATAGTATAAATCTTTTTCGTTTTTTCAGTTACACATATTTACCTTTCATTAACGCATTTAATCAAAATTAAACGTTTCTGTTTCATAAAAATTCGCTAAATATTTCATCTTTTAAACAAAAATATGAACTAAAAGTTTCTATACGAAGATTAAATATTTAATTATAATATTAATTTTGCTTTAATTCTATAATTAATTAAATATTATATATCTATTATTTTTAATTGTAGTTTTATAATTTAATTTGTTATTAATAAATAATTTATAGAAACATTTTATATAACATGTATATACAACATAATTAATTTTATAATAAAATGACAAAAATTTAATATTTTGTTGTTTATTTATTTAGTTAGTTGCATACACATATACATTTGTACAACATTGATAATAGCTTCAAAAACAAATGGAAGATCTGGCAACACTGCTTTAGTTGTCAGTCATGCTGATAGTACAACTGCAAATCGAGCAACGTCAACTAAACTTCATTCAAAAATTATCTAAGTTTGTATCATAAGATTACCACCAGTAATACTAGTTTTATAATAATACTTATTTAAAATGCCTAAGAAAATCAATGTAAAAGACAAATTATTAAATGATACATTAGATTTAAGTTGCTGCGATTTGAAAGTGGTTCCAGTTAAAGAAATAGTACGTCTTAAAAAGTACAATATTGTAGGTTATAATTATATTCAACTGTACCGTTTTAAATTATAATAAACTTATTTTCAGTCAGTCCTAAGGAGAGCAGCTATAGTAGATTTCTCAAACAACTATCTCACACATTTACCAGTAAGTTAGTTTATTTGTAAGTTTATTAATAACAGATATAACATAAATTAATAATAAATAATTATTATAACGCAAAAAATTATTGTTGTTAGCATTTGATTATATTGGTTACAGGATAATTTTGTTATTTTGACACAAATAGTTAAATTGGATTTAAGTAAAAACTACCTAACGGAACTCCCACATAATTTTGGTGAACTGGTTCAATTAAAACATCTTGATCTTTACAGCAATCGGGTATGATAAAATAATATTTGTTATGTAAATTATTCTTGTATTCAATAAAATATAAAGTCAATTAATTTTTTGTTTAGATAAGCCGATTACCTCTAAGTATAGGGAAGTTGAAAAATCTGAGATGGCTTGATTTAAAAGAAAATCCTTTGACACCTGAAGTTGCGAGTATTGCTGGACCTTGTACAACGTCATCTGACTGTCAGAATTGTGCAAGAAATGTTGTAAATTATTTATCAGAAGTTATAGAAACTATTGAAAAAGCTGTGCGCGTGATAAATGAAAATCGTAATTGCAAAATTTATATAAAACATATAAAATAGATTTCATTACTAATGAACTTATTTTAATATTTATTAATATTCCAGAAAACACAGAACCCGCTATAACAGTGCCAAAAAAAGATATTCACGAAATGAAAAAAAAGAAATCTGACAAAGAAAAAAACAATACTTTAGTTGATGGTAATAAGCAGCAGAAATTAGTTGAAAAAAGTAATGAGAAATCTAGTAAAAGGAAGCAAAAACCTCAAAATGTTAAAATAAAAAAAGGTATCCAAATAAAAATATGTTTAAATTATTTACACATTAATTAATTAATTGTTAAATTTTACTATTAAATTTGTAAAATAAATTATATTTCATTCATTTTTCAGGTGGCCTTATACGTTTCCTATACAGAACCTTCTTATGGCTCCTTTTGTTACTCTTCTTTACAATTATAACAATTCCATTTTTACCAAATGCAGAAGAAATTCTTGACTACATTAAGGAAAAAACAGGATTACCTATTCAACGTTACAAGATCAATATTCAACTACCACCTGTTGTTAATAAAAAAGTACAACTTTTTATCAATTATTCACATTCCTTTGCGAATGATATTTATAAGAAATATTTTGAGCAACATTCAGTTAAAGTTAACAAAGAACTATAAAAAAATATATTTTTATACATACATATTTATAATTAAGCTTTTATTCTTCATAACCAATTCTGCTAATCATTAATTATAATGCAGTACAAAAGTTTTACTTTTTTATTGCTTGATATTTTATCTTATTAAGATTTCAACCAATGCATTTATATTAATAAAAGATAATTATAATTAGAAAAAGTATTATTTTTAAATTCCTAACAATTTAAAGTAGCCTTGATTAAAATATAAATTTTAAGAATTATTATTATTCATAATACAAAAACACAGTCATAAATTTAAATTGAGATTTATCTTTTTATTTATTACTTGTAATTATTTAAATGGATGCTTAATAATTTAGATACATAAGTGTTTACAAAAGGATGAAATAACTTTTTATTTTTTATTGTTAATAAATAAATGTTACGAAATATTAAAAAAATAATTAAATTATATAATTATGGTATATCACCAAAGTCAGGTTCTTTTATAAATCTTTTGTAAAAATAATATAAGTAATACCAAAAACATTTACACAGTTTAAATGTTTATTGTTAATCGTCGAAATAATCAATATGGTCTCCAGATTTGAACTTGTTTTCTACAAGAATGCGAATCAGACGTTCTACTGTCTGCTCAGTCGTTAATAATTGCTTCTGTTCTTGCATTTGATTAAATTGTTTTCGAACTTCATCATCACCAACTTCATCACATATTGTTTGCAACATCTCCGTTTGTACTGGTCCAGGAGCATAATTTAGAACTTTTATATCTGGATTTTCTAAAGCGAATGTCTGCAAAAATATGTACATTTTAATCATAGTAATCAATTTTTGTTTATTTATATTTAAAAATAGCAATACAAGAACAATTTAAAAAATAATTAGATTTAAATGGAAATATTATCTGTGTAAATACAAATACTTGCACTCAAATATTAGATTTATATAATAATGTTAACGGAAAATGCTCAAGTTACATTTTCATTGTTTTAATAAAATGTACATTTCAGTTTTATTTATTTGAATGCTTATGTTTAAAAACTATTAAATATTAATGTAGTGATGTAAATTTTTTTTTACAAACTACATTCCAGTTATTATAAAAAAATATTATTTACAAATTTTATTAATTGTTAGAGTAAACTTAAACCCAGTTATACAATATAATTAGATTAAAAGTCAATTGTTTCTATTTTTTTATAACACTTAACAATCTCATTATACTAAATAATAAATTATGCATAAAAGTGAGATTATGAAACTAACGCTTTATATAAAATGAAATTATGATTTTAAAATATCAACTACAGTCCTACTCAGTAATTATAATTAATTGAGAACGAATAATTTACAAAATACAAAAAAAGTAACTACGTCAAATATAATTGAAAACATTCTTACTTTAAAAAACATTTCACGAGCGGCTTTACCACAGCAATAATATACAACAGATTTCATAGGCTTAATAGCGCATAATGATGTTATATTTATTACAGTTTTTTCAACATTCTTCTGCTCCTCTGTCAGTTTCATAAAGACAGTAATGAGAATGGAAGGTGAGAAAACATTTAAATCAAAATATTTGCGCCATTTTTCAAAATCAGTCACGTTTTTAGTAGCTTCGGTAATATCTCCAATTGAACCAGCATTGTGAACAATAATAGCATGATCATATCCATGAAAACCATCTTCACCCAAAGAATTTTTCAAGATTTCTTTGAAAATTAAAGGAAGAATTATCAGTTTTAAAAATACCAATTTGTAATACAGTTATAAATGAAACTAAATAACATTTTTAATTTTTTAAACATTTCAGAAAAAATGAATGATTTAAGTTTCATTAATTTAATATGTTTAAATCAATAACAAGTAAAATTTGGGTAAGTTAATGAAACTGTATGGATTATTTATACCAAATGATAAGAATAAAAATGAACTATTTATATAATTAAATAATTATAAATTAAGAAAAAAACTAAATTATAATTACATTTAATTATACTAATATTCATGTTACAAATGGACTTTTGCCTTTTTAAAATTCATGAAAATAAGTGCTGATGAAATATAAAAATATGGTATTCTATTATATAATTTTTTATATAATATAAAAAAAAAACCTATTATAAATTAGAAGGTAATAAACTGAAGTTTACTAATGCAACATTAACATAAAATTTTATAGATAATACAATTTTTTTCTAAATAAAATTATTTAAAATATGCGTTAAAATACGTTAATAACTGAAATTAATTTCCAATTTTTTTATGATAAAGCATAAATTTTACATGAAATTTTATAAATGAAACAAATTCGCATCTTATTTATAATGTGAAATATTAATAACATGTTTTTATTAAATATTGTAAAAAGTAGCTTTTTAATAAATTAGCATAACAAATAATACTAATACCAAAGTTTTATAAATTCATCCTTGTATTAGCAAGAAAATAAGGAATTAAAATTATAAAAATAAAAATCTTTATATATACATATTCCAAATTAATTAAAAATACTGATCTAAAATATTATAAAAGTTAAGAAAAAATATAAACATTTCTATATTTATTTTGATCAGTAATTATGATTATTAACGAATATTAAGGAAATATTTCTGCTTTAACTCTATAATATAGCATTCTACAATAAATAAAATGCAAAATATATAATATTATTATAGGGTAGAAACTGTGCTAAATAGTTCTCTTGTTTGTGTAATTAAATTTTTATCTCTGCAACAAAAGTAATAAATATAAGTATCATATTTGCATATTTTCATCAATGCTTTTGAAACTTATAAATAATTTAAAAATGTATTTCATTAAGATAAATTAATTTTATAATTCTTTCAGACACATTTTAAAAACATTTTTATCCATAGATTAAAACCTCTGATTCATTTCTTTTTATATTCAGCTAATATTATATATAACTAAATTTTTAAAGAAACATATTGTTATGACAAAGTATTTGTGGTTATAACAAAATTAATTTTTAATATTTACAGTACAATTTACCAGATTGTAATATAAATTAAATATTAAATTTAATTTATGTTATTATTTCCATTAATAAAAATATCCATAATTACTTTAAATATAGTTGTAGACAGATACTTTTTGTGGTACAAATACAATTTATATTTAAAGTTGAAGAAAAAAAATTAAAATATATTTAAATCTATCAAAATTCGTTATTTTAAGTATTAAAAATGACTTTAGAAAAATATATATCTTATATTTCATTAAATAAATATGAATTATGTTTCACAATAAATAATGCAACGCAAAACAACACAATTACCGGCATAGGTTCTGTGCTAATTGTGTTTTACTGGTTAATAAAACAAATCAGCAGATACACAAATAAAATATTTTTATATCTTACTGGTTAGTTCATCAGCTGTTGCACATGATAAATCTACATTTTCATAAACAACTGCAATATGTTTCGGGATTTCACGAGAAACTTCTTCCAGTGCCTTAACGTTTCTCGCAAGCAACAAAATCCTAGAACCTTCTTCCAATAAGTCAGAGAAACTGTAAACAATTTGTCGACCAATTCCTTGGCTTGCTCCAGTCACAACTAAAAAAACTTTGCCAGTGAAAAGCGAAAGCGCCATATTTATAATTTATAATACGTTAAAATCCAAATCTTAATGTAAAAATGTTTTTGTTTGCTTTATACCACGCGTTTAATATTCTTTGAAAAATTGTGTAAATAAAACTTATAACACGTTTATTTATGGTCACTTGTATGTTGTATTTCGTACTATTAACAATAAGTCTCATGAACTTATTTTACTGTACTAACAATGTTTATTTCACGAACGTTTCACTTCATCAGCGAGCGGCATAAAAAATGTTAATTTTAAACGTTGCAAGGATCAGACTCAGTAACTCAGTAACGTATAATTTGGGTAGTCTTACTGAAATTATATTATTTCATTATTTTTTATTATTACATTAAAATTGACCTTTATGTCAAATTTTAATATAAATTTTATATTAAAAAAGAAGAAAAGTAATTTATATAAAAACAAATAAAATACAAATTTTAAAAACCCTTGTTAAAAAATATTTTATAAAAACATACATTTTTTGTTATTATTATGATTGTTTATAAACTGAAATGAAACTTCCAGTAACATGTATTTATTTTTAATCGTGTTTAAATAATATATAAATAATAAATAATAAATTGAATTTAAATAATATTTGAGTTTAAATGATAATGAAATTGAAAGAAATATTTTATTAAAATTTCAACTACAGTTGTACAAAATATGAATAATTATTGTCTGCAAGTAAAGATAGCAAAATTCAATAAAATAAATTAATGACAAAAACTGGTTCGTTAAATAAATTTGATAAATTATCATCCGATATAACATACATACATAACATAATTGTAATGAAACTTAATAAAATATAATTATTGTAATATATGATACATTTATTTTATTATTTTTTTTTCAGAAAAAAGATATTTAATATAATTGTTAATCACTTCGGGTAAAATAAAAAGTGAACGCTCAACTCGAAATTAATATAACCTCATTTTTAAACAATTTTTAATTTATTTTATTAGTTAAGAGAATTTTATAGACCAAATTTTATACTAAATAATAGAGACATGGATTTAAGGTGTTTTGTTCAAACTTTTATTACCAAAAATAATTTCTGTATTAATATTTTTTGTGTGAGTCAATAGTGTAAATATAAAAAAAAAGTTTTAATACAAAAAATTAATTAAATTAATATATTAATTGTTTGGTATGAGAGTTTGTTATAAATCTTTGAAGTAATAATGCTAAATATCCGAATAAATGAAAAATAGTCAACAAATGAGATTATATCAATTTTGAATTTAGCGCTGCTATTTCACCTTAAAATTTGGAAGACCATCTTCTGCACTGCAGACTAAAGTGCATTCCGTGAGACATTGCTTGAATAAAGCGAGGCCCGTGAATTTTTTATACACAACGTTATAGCCCTCGCCTTCGATTTACTGTGACGTTCTGA
>JABFOX010002800.1:0-11022 GCA_022817665.1 Axea sp. ZL-2020 | reverse complement strand
AATTCTAATTTAAATAAAGCAAACTTCAACAAGGTGCCCTAGACTAAACATTTGTCCATTTGTTTTATTCGTAAAAACTACTCTTTTCTGGTTAAAAAGTTTTTTCGAAAAAAGTATCGTGTCCAAATTGCGATATAATTGGTGATTTGAAATCAGTTTTACGGGTACACTCGAAGAAAAATTGTTTAATAATTTATAAAACTCAAAACAGTTATTCTACGGTAGAATAAAAAATATAATAATGATAGTGATTTTTACTGTGCAATGACGTAATTATATTCTTTAAAATTTTATCAGTTTTGATTTGTATTACACGTTATATATAACCACCAATTTTCCCACTAATCATACAATTTGCTATGATATATTTTAGGAACTGTTTATTCCGACACAAAAACGCCACATGTGACTCGATGAGTACTCGAAACACGCGGTGCTATGTTGCCAGATTAGCCAACTTTTTTATGATAAAACTAAAGGATTGCCATTAATTTTAATTATTAATCAATGTTCCAATTATCGATCAATTTACAGTTATATTATTCATTTCGTGTTAAAATCAGTAGATTCCGAGTGCCAGTACGCTTGGCAACGTAGCATCGTACGTTTCGAGTATTTATCACGTCGTGTGTCGCGTCTCTTGTCTGAATAGACACGCCCTGTTTTGATTTATTAAAATTAAACAGCTTCGTGGATCAGCCAGAACATGTTTTATTTAATCTTATTTATTAATTATAAATAATAATAATAATAATAATAATAATAATGATAATAATAATAATAATAATGATGATGATGATAATAATAATAATAATAATAATAATAATAATAATAATAATAATAATAATAATAATAATAATAATAATAATAATAATGATAATAATAATAATAATAATAATATATATAATGCAACAGAATTATGAGTGCTATCCATATATTTCTATAAAGTGATAAAATTCATAATCTGGTCAAAAGTATACTTAATATGATCTGTGGGTAATCATATTAGCACACGAAGTCTAGTGATTTTTACCCGAAATAACTAATACAACTGTAAATTCGTATACATCGTGGACCATTACTTAATAGTTCAGAATTATTTAAAATCCTTAAAGCTCTAAATTCTTGTACTTATATAATGGAACATTAGTTAATATTTAAGTGCCAAGCTTGTTTTGTTTGTCATTCAGTTGACGGGGAAGTCCCGTCAGTCACAGGTGACTGACGCAGTCCATAGGGAAAGTTCAGTGTCAGTCACCGTTGGGAGACGTTGTGCTTAAGGTGTTAATAATTAAACATTAATAAATATAAATTAATTTTTAATATAAAGAAATAATACAACAAACAAGTTTGGCGACATAGCGTTGTGTTTTAAAATATTTATCGATGGGTGTATCGTCTGAACAGACATTTGCCAAAATTAAATTAGGAACAAAGTGAACAGTCCTGCGACTGAACAACTCAGGGCTTATTTAAATTAAATACATTTTTTTTATCGAACTATTCATTATTTCAGGAAATGTCTATTCAAACACAAGAACGCGACACGCAACTCCATGAACATGTGATGTTTTATGGCTCCCAACCACTGATTTTACACGAACGATCTTTTTGGTTAGGTTGACTTATATTCTGTGATTCGTCCTAGTTACAAGTTTCGTTAGACCTTTTGATTCGTGTGGGGCCTACAGTGATTTTAGAATACGAGGAATTGGTGAATGCAAAATATTAAGGCTAGGGGATATAATCTGGGTAAGAATAGTCAGGAGTGACTCTAGTCAGGAGTGACTCTAGTCAGGAGTAATTCTAGTCAGGAGTAATTCTAGTCAGGAGTGACTCTAGTCTGAAATGACTCTGGTGCGCAAATTTGTGTATAGGGAATAATTATTAGGAGTGGGAGTGAGGCTCCTTCTTTGTGATTTCAGCTATTAACAACCTTTGGACCAGTGAATTTTGGATCGTTGCTACGCTGAATTTGTAACGGTTGCAAAGTTATCGCGTTGACCAACTTGGTTCCCGGAAATGGAAATTGTAAATTCGTTTTTATTTTTGTACTTTTATGATTATTTATTTTGATTTTTTGGTGATTATTATTATTATTTATGTTTAATACTTTAAAAATAATTTATAATCCTTTAACTTAATTTTAAAAAAACTAACAAATAAACTTGGCAACGCAGCATCGTGTTTTTCGAGTGTCTGTAGAATCGCGTGTCGCGTTTTTGTGTTTTAACAAACATTACTTTTACAATATAAGAACAGCACAATCTTTCATTTATTTCAATATCTATAATAATTTTAACATTAAAAATTTCTTTTCA
Source organism: Axea sp. ZL-2020 (assembly GCA_022817665.1). Classification (NCBI taxonomy): domain Eukaryota; kingdom Metazoa; phylum Arthropoda; class Insecta; order Hymenoptera; family Scelionidae; genus Axea; species Axea sp. ZL-2020. The sequence continues at coordinate 8,701 of JABFOX010002800.1, read as the reverse complement.
TACTTCTTATAATAAATATACAATATGATTTTTCATACATTGCGTTATATTTATCACTATATAAAAAATTGTTTGTCCGTTAAGAAAAGCTTTCTTTTATAAAATAACAGCACTTTTATGGTGAAATTTACATACAGAACTAGTTATTTTGCAAAACATTCTCCGGATGAATTTTGACAATTGTTTTATCGTACGTGTTTCGTTTTACAATTAGGACCAAAACTCTTCGCGTGCACTCGCTAAGTTTAGATGGTGTGTTTTTGTACAAAGTAATGTTTTCATAATGTTCCCGAATTGTTTCACGTGCAAAATATACAGTATTATACATCATGACAATTTTCATGACAATTATTTTTATTTCAAACATTATATTTAATTTCATTTATTTAGGAAATTTTATTGGTAAATGACTAAACTGGTGAATAATCAGCCTATGTCAATATTAAGAAAAACCTAACTCATAAAAAAACTAACATAAATAAATTTAATGAACTAAACTTTGTTTCATTACGGTGTCCCGAAAATCATGCACGATTCGAATTTCGCGCTATTCGTTCGGTGAAGCGAGATACTAAAACCCTTCATAGTAACCCTAAACTGTCTAACCAAACGCCGTGACTTTGTTTCTTCAGCGACATTTCACCGAATAAATACCACCCCTTTTGAGCACTGCTTGAATTATGGGACACGCGATGTTTTGGACATTATTTAAAATTATATTACATTTTTTTACTATTTTTTCTCAGTGTTATAAAAATAGAACCTATATTCTCTAACTAAGCAGTAAGTTTGTTTAATCTTATGTTACATTGATTCATACAATCAATATTCCCTAGCCTTTGTCTGTCTTTCCATAGAGCCCGCGAGATAATCTTCCTTCGTAATTACTCACTTTAAAACTGTCATTCAAAAATGAATTTACCGTCTTTTAGTTTCATGACGGTATTTCGACAGAGTTATATTCAGAGCACAATAGAAAAATTGCTCATAAAAGCTACGGCGTCAGTTGGACGTTCGTAAGCAATATCCCCAAAAGTGAAAAAAACACGTGCGTTTTCATGAAACTTTTCATTGACCTGTAACAGCATTGTTACATTGCACAGCGAACTGAATTACCGACCGAATTACACGCCATGCCGGCATGGTAACTTTTATATCGAATTTATCTCATTGCACAAACCCAAAGTATTCGATAAAGACGCTGCAACATTTCGTTATTTATAACTATTATGTGTAAAGAATCAATATCAAATTTCTACCCATATTCCGGAACACTGGTTCCAAAACTTGTCCAATAAACTAGATTTTATCTTAGTAACATAATATTGAGTGACGCTCGTCGGGTCTCATGTGAGTGAGAGAGATGAAACTATACCGTATATGTATGCATAAAATCGGTTGAGTAGATTCAGTCAATGTGTAAATCGTAGTTGTGGAACACAGACGTTCGAATAATTGGCTTTGTCTCGTGTACCGGCTAAGAGCATTTTTGAGCGTGTTCAAATAATTTTTATTTATTGTACTTGATTATAATTAATTCTATTAATTCTTATACTTTAATAAATATTAATTACTAAAACTGCACTTTTTATTACGTATTGAAATTATATGTTCTAAAAATTATAATACATGTGACCTAATATTTTTCCACGCGAGTCATTTAACCCCACGACTATCCGACGTACATTCTATTTATTCTGAATTGCATTTAACCCAGTGTTCATAAACCTTGGACACAAACCTATCGAGGAATGCTGGCCGATAAAAATTAATCGACAGTAATGTCCTAATAATGTAAATAAATCCCAGTTGCCGATCGTGTGCCATAATTTTACCGTATGATACACCTAGATGGATATGTATGATTTTTCAAACTTATTTTTATGTCCTAACCATAAAGATATAAATAGAGGAGACGAAGTATAGGTTTTCGTTGAAGCGGGAAATGTGTGATTATGTATGTGTGTGTATGTGAACTGATGAACGTGTTCACTTACAAATTGGCTGACAATACCGTCAGTATTGACGCTGGTTTTACTGAAAAATGGGAGTTCTGTTTCACTGACAGTGCTGCCAAAAACTGCTAAATGTAAAAGCATTTTCCAGTTTTGCCAACATTGTAGGTACACATATATATATATATATATATATATTTATAAAGCACTGGGCGCCACCATGTATAATACTGACTTTGCACGACTGGCAAAATGGTAATACGTTGCAGTCCCGTCAGTTACACTGAAAAGCATTTTCGAACGGAAATCCAGTACTGACAACACATAAAATAAGTAATAATGATATTATGTCGTCATTAGATCTAAAATCATTATTCACTAATATTAGTTACTTAGTCTAGTAACGTCTATAACTTCCACAAAAAGTGGTCAATAATTGAAAATTATACATCCATTCCAAGAACACAATTTTTAGAAGGTATCAAATTCATTTTTGATAGTTCCATATTTACACGCAATGGCAAGATATACCAACAAATTTATAACACTCCTAGAGGAATCCCACTATCACCGATTTTAGCACAGTTAATTATGGAACACTTGAAAAAAAATATTTTGAAGAATCCAATTTCCTATGAAGTTCTTCTATAGATATGTTGTCAAATCAAAATGAAAAATAGCTATAATTTATAATTTAGTGAATAAAATTAAAACTTTAAGTGTCCAAACATTTATTAAAAATAATATTACCTTTGTAACTAAAACATTTATCAACAATCTCTATCCCCCAAAAATTATAGAAAAGTACATAAAAACAAGACTTAATAATGACACTGATAAGACTAATTTGAATACTACTAAAAATAAATATAATGCCAATATATTTATTCCCTATATAATACAAACTAATCTAAGTTAAAAACACCTTTAATAAATATAAATTAAGAACAAGTTTTAACAATAGAAGTAAAATTAGGTTTAATTTTATTATAATACAACACCATGGTGGTGTTCAGAATATTGCTGTGCGATTGGAGATAATGAAAAGGTTGATTAAGAACGGTCATAGGCACTGCTTGAGTTAAACGCATTAAACTATAGGTGGTAAACTGTACCGTACAGTTTTACGTGGAATGCTTGCAATACGTCAAGCTTTTCGTTCCTTCGAGACTGTCACATTTAAAATACGAGGGACACTGACGCTGAAAAATTCCTTTAATATCGCTGGAGTGACAGAGTTTATTATCAAATTTGTTTCCAGAAGTCAAAAATGTGCCGGAATGCATAAGTCCTAGAACTAATCAAAAGCGTCTACCGAACGGGGAATAAAATATTTTTGACGAATTTCACGCGATGCGAATAATGCGATTTCCGGCGCACCGTCGCGCGGCTTATGAAAATAAATTTCATGAAAACTGCGATTTCGACGCTGTGAATAACTGGGTATTTAAATCTTAAACGGGGTATTTTTCGACACTTTTGTACAGATGGCGCTGTTTCTGTTAATCGTTATGAGCATTTAATTCGTATGTTAAATCGAAATGTTTCGGTTAGGTTCAAAAGTATAGAGATATCGTTCTGTTATAATGGTGCGTTCCCATGTATTTTTCAACGCAATTGAGAAATAATTTCGTTAAAGAGAAGATGGAGAAATGAGATGAATTGTTTCTCAGAAGTGCCTTTAAAACGAAAATTAAGTAAGCGTTGCACGATAGATGAACAGAGATATAGTTTTCGTAAAAAGTCTCATGGACAGAAAGAAGATAGAATAGTCGTGGTGTAAACGTTGTTAATATCGCAAGCTTTGGCTGAACAAAAGGGAGATAATCGATCTGACAAGTGAAGAAAAAGTAATAACATGAAAATCAGCATTCATATTACTTGACTGACTGAATAATAATTATAATAATAATAGTAATAATAATAGTGATTAACTAAGTAATTCACTAGGTAACGAACTAATTCACTAATGAATTAACTGACTAACTAACTAACAAACTAAATACCTAAACAACTCACTAATTAAATGAATTTCAAACTAAATAACTAAATAACTAGCAAACGAACTCACCGACTAAACAATTCGGTAACTGACTGACTAACAAACTAACTAGTTGAATAACTCACTAACTAACTAACTAACTAAATAACTGACTGACGAAGTAACTAGCTAACCAGGAAATGAACTAACTCAACTGAATTTCTTTGGTTGCGTACTTTTTGAGAAATCTTGGTAACGCTTTATGGAAATATGGTTTTGACATATAAACAATGAAAATTTTACATCAAGTTATAACCCGAATAATCAAGTTTTTTCCAATCTACAAAAAATTATCTATTCCTGGGCCATACAGAGAACTTCTGCCAATCACTGGCCAAAGCATCTTCGTTTTGTTCTTGACCAATATTGACTCCCACAGTTGGTATTACTTTTTGTTCAGAATAAAACTGTTAATCTTTTAACAGTTCCTTTGACGCTCGCTTGGCGGAGCTGCGTACGCACATGACTAAGTTCATTCGACGAGTTAGTTATCTTGCAGTTCTGTCTAACGTGACAAACTTTTTTCAGTGTGTATGTAAAAACCGAATACAGCAGTATCATTGTGTTTGTGATTCGTATTCTTTTCATTTTATTCCGCTGAAGAATTGCGCAACTTTATTCATTATAAACTAAATCATTCATTTATAACCTTCAAATTTATTCTTGCTACTTAAAGCACAGTTTTCACTAAAGCTTACTTTTGTATCACCACTTTCAACAACGACATCGCATCTGCATCAACCATCGACATATAGATATGGACTGCGCATTGCATTGCTAAACTTGTTATGTGTTAGAGAAAGAGAGGGAAGACCGAAATCACCCTTTGTGTCTTTATCTAGCATGATTTAATTGGTAGATTCGTTCGCGTAGAAAATGAACAGTGAAGACACTAGACTTTTTTCACCCGAGGTTTATTTTAACGCGATATTCATAATGGTTCGGACTTGTGTAATTTGCAAGAGGGGCTATAAAAAGGATTAGAAGTATCCTTTCATAAGTAAGTAAATATTTAAATGCCAATAAAAAGTATCATCAATAAAATTATAATAATTTCGGAAAATTACTCTTTTTGAGGTTATATAAAAAAAAAACAAGTTTGCAAATATTTTAATTTTTTGTAATGAGTTTTTTGATAAAAAGCTGAATTACTGAAATTAAATAATTAATAAACGTATTGATGAAAGGCGTATATTTTATCTATTTTACACATAATGCTATAAGACAGATGTTTCAAATTTGTTGAACTAATTTTACTTTTAAAAATAAAGCAGAAGTTTACTATTATTTAATATTTAATATATTTAATTATTAAATGATTTTTTCCTTTACAATGTTACAAATATATATATATATATTAACCAACAACAAATATAATATATATATATTATTTACTATTTAATTAAAATAGCCATTAAGCATTATTTACAATGTAAAAGTCATTACTTAATAGATTATAAAATTAATCCTAATATAAATATAAAAAATAAAAGACCTAATATTAAAATTTTAAAAATTATTAATTAATAACTGTATCTTTTTTAAGTAAAAAGCTGTTTATCCTGTCAAAAAAAAAAAAAAATTAAAATTAATTTCATTTTTACTCGCAAGGCCCTTCATTTAATATATACGGTCTTGTGTGCAATAAAGACCAACTGTAACTTTCAATCTTCCCTCTCTTTCTCTAACGTCAAACAAGTTTAGCAATGCAATGCGCAGTCCATATCTATATGTCGATGGTCGCCACAGAATAACATACTAAGCAACACAAATAAAAAGATTAATTCTGTTAAAATTCAACATTATTTCGAGGTTATGAAAGACCACTGTTTTTAAACTATGAATGCGATGACTGAAAATCAGTCTGGAGTGCAATGTTTTTGGTCCGACTTAAAAACACATCCCAGATGCGTACACGGTAAGTCGATTAACAGTTAAAACTTTTAGCAAAAGTCTGGGAACTGTCGTAATTTTAGGTTAAGTCGTATGTTTATTTTTGTTTATTTCATACCAACGTTACTGAGGCGAATCGCCGGTAATTTAAATTGGAACAATACTTTTGAATGCAATAATTAAAATTAATATTTTGTGATAATAATTATTTTCAGAAATGTCAACACGTGGTGATTAAATTTAAAAAACCAAAATATTCATTGCAAAAATATATAGTATTTCAAATAATACTTTTTTTATCAAACTAAATCATTAACAACAACAACAACAGCAATAATAATAATAATAATAATAATAATAATAATAATGTTGTAAGGTATTACAAAGGTTATGAAACAAAAATGCATGTTTTGTATTCTAAAGTTATTTTGTGACTGGTTGAATTTACATGGTTTTAATTTCAGGACCAACTTTACTGTTTGGACAATACGTTAATAACCAGTGGACCAAATTTTACATATGCGCCGCTTGCAGAGAGAGGAAACTATGTCCCTTTTATTTGGAACATGGAAAAACCATGACGAAATTGCAAAAAATGAAGTGGAACGCAAAAACTAAGGAATACTTATCGACGTATCACAGACAGAAATTATTCATTGAATTGCACAAGGTCCTCGCGGCGGACCCATCGAAAAGATTGTATTGTCATACGTGTGAAAAATTAAGTTTATCGGAGGGTAAAAGCGTGCACGAGAGTCATGAGTTGATCGAGAATCTGACGGATTATCAGATAAGTCACCCAACAGAAATTCTTAAACCCGCGACTGACTGCAAGAAGGAAGCGCAGTATTTGTTTTCGAAAAAGTCTGTTTTGGATATGAGCCATTTTCTCACGAATTTGGGAGCTGAGCGAGTTTTGTGCATCGGAGCACCGAGAATGCACGAATATATAACTAATGAATTAGAAGGCAAAATGTCCTCGCTTTTGTTAGACTTGGATGGAAGATTTGTAAGTGTTAGTTACACTTTGTAAAGGTGTATATTAACCATTTAAGGGTCGAATCACTGAGCAGACCAGTGATTAGTGACCAAAACAGTGAAGGGAGATTTGGTATCATCCTTAGGATTTAAAACGATTTCATTTGGCCATTTCTTGTTTATTTTAAGGAGCTTTTTAATAATTAAAATTTTTTCTTATTTATTTTAATTGGCTCGACTCAACTTGCAGATTTCTTCAATAACGATGGATAATTAAATATTAAGGAAAACATTTGGTATTGATAATGAGGAACATTCGTTTTTAGCGTATCAACAGAAAACGCAGTTGTGATCAACAGATTTGACACACGAAAACCATTTATTATCGAAATTAACATCTGTTCATAAAACTCATTTATGTATCAAAATCGACTTTTTAAAGCTTTAAAACTGGTTTTTCAAACATCAGAAAACGCATTTTTCATCCAAATTGATACGTTTTCTTTCTTCACATTTTTTATTCCTTCTGCTTATTAATTAAAATTCGTTTTTATTTTTTTTTAAACACCTTGCAAATTCTTTAAAATTCTCATTCCTTTACAGCACAACTTTTTCGGCCCTTTGAACTTCTGCTGGTACAATTTGTTCAACCACCATTTCTTTCATAACGATTCCAAAGACGTCTTTAAAGATTTCATTACTCGAGACAATGGTCGAAACCTTTTCATCGTCTGCGACCCTCCTTTTGGCGGTCGCGTTGAAGCGATTGCCCAAACTATGAAGACGATTTCCGACAATTACAAAAAATGGAACGAGCTGGAAGAGGGGCCGAAAGTGATGTTCATTTTTCCTTATTTCATGGAACCCATTTTGCGACACAAGTCATCGCCGCCGTCGGTCACCGATGGAATGAAGAGTTTTAAAATGGTCGAGTACAAAGTCGAATACGACAACCACCCTCTGTTCGTGAAGAATGAAAATAAAATAAAATTGGGTTCGCCGGTTCGAATTTTCACGAACATCCCTCTCAACCGGCTCCACCTGCCGGAAGACGAGTACAAGTTTTGCAAAAAGTGCGACCGGTGGGTGACGCTTGCGAACAAGCACTGCAAAAAGTGCAAAGACTGCACTTCTAAGGATGGCAGAAGTTACAAGCACTGCGACCAGTGCAACCGCTGTGTTAAAAATTATTGGATACATTGCAAGGACTGGGAGAGGTGCAGAACGGTGGAGCAAAAATGTGGCAAAGCCCCCAGGAGTTGTGGCTTCTGTAACGGTTGGGGGGAAATGGGGCATTTGGAGAGAAATTGTCGAACGGGGGGAAAGTCGTGTGCCTCGAAGAGAAGCAATTCCTCGTGCGAAAGTGAAACGGTGGCGACGAAAAAGATGAAAAAGGATGAAAACGCTCAGAGGAGTAATGAAACGAAAGTGGTGGTGAAAAGAAAGAAGCGTGAAGGAGCACGTGGACTTAAAGATGCGCGAAGAAAGAAGAGGAAGAGGAGCGAAACGGAATTTCAAGGGAAAGGGACAAAAGTTATATGAAATAAAGTTTGATGATTAATGTTGCAAAGTTGGCTTCTTTGTCACCCGTGCCCAGAGCGTGGGTTTTTCTTTTTTTTTTTTTTTTTTTTTTTTTTTTTTTTTTAATTGTACAATAGAGACCGGTGCGGTTTCTATCAACAATTTACACAAAATGAATGACCCAAAAAATGAAAAAAAAAAAAATGAACAGAAAATTAAAATCTCACCACATACAAAGTCTTTTCCACGTAGTCAAGCAGGTGACACAGCATGGGGGGGTCTGCACCACAACGCGGGGCCGCGATCTGGCACG
>JABFOX010002799.1:0-11026 GCA_022817665.1 Axea sp. ZL-2020 | reverse complement strand
CTTCACTTTTATTTTAAATTCTAATAACATTTTGCAATTATCTTAAAAACATATAATTAATTTCATTAAAAAAGCATAGTTATTTATATATAATAGCTAATAGTAGATATTTAGTTTTAGTATTCTAACAATTTCAATATTACTGAAATTACTATTCCTATATTTATACGACTGTCTGAACATAATATTTAGCTTTCTTCAGTCGTGTTTTTTTCTTGAACCAAATTAAACCATTCATTTATTTAACTAATGACTTTAAAACTTGATCTTTTCAGATTAGATAAAAATCGAAAAGATGCATTGTATCTATTATATAAATCGTTACTCATTACTGATATTTCGCGAAATAGATATTATACATATTTACGAATTTTTGTCAATGTTGATAAGACCCAGAATTAAAGTCATCGAATGACGTAGGCACGCGCTTTAATTGCGAGAGGTCGCTGTTGTCGTTGTTTTCGAATGTCTGTGTATCGTCAACTACTCGGAAAGTTTGCTTACAGTCAATTTTAATAATTCCATTTGTAACCTTTGTAGTTCATTTGAAGTTTATTTTGATTAAAATAAATAAATTATTTCATTTCGATACTTAAAATATTCAGATTCATGTCATGTTTACAAAAGTTGATATTAAAGATATAAAATAATCATTTTCTTTCAAAATATACAAATTAATTATGAAGTTAATTTTATACTCATATTAAAATAATTCGATTAAAATAAAAAGATCAATGAACTTCAAATGAGTAAACCAATACGGTGACAACTGTACTTGTAAAGAGAAAACTGGGAGGTGGTGCTCGCGACATTTCATGTTCCGAAGATCAAGGTTCCTCGTTTCAGCACCCTCGAGCTTTTAAAGTGACCATTTGGTATTAACAAATACACATTTGTCATACCAAATTTGTCATGAAATTGACAAAAAAATTTAGCCTGATTACCGTAAAATGGCTGTATACATTACAAAAAATGCAGACAGTTATACATGTAATATTAACATTAATAAAGAGATAGTTTAATTATTCATAATTTAGTACTAGACGAAAAAACTTAAAATGACCACTTTGATAATTCATATCATGCAAGTATGCTTACGGTGGTACCAATTAGCTTTACCGGATGTAATACAGTATGAAATAGCGAACTATAGTATAAAATATTTATTGCGTTCATGTGTACGAATATTTCACTGAATGAAAAATCCGCGAGTACAAAATACGGCCTGATAATTTTATTGCTTAAAAGTGAAATTAAACAAATCATTTTTGTGATGTTGAAGCGAAATTAAATATTAATAATTTTATGTTATCAGAAAAAGGGTATTTTTATTCTGTTATTTAATGAAGGCTATTTTCAATATTAAAACATCCAATTGCTTTGATTTTTTATATAAAAAGTAGAAGAAATTTACCAATGCATATTAATATATATTATTTAAATCTGAAGAATAGTCTAAGGATTTCTAATCTAAGTCTCGATTTTTAATATATATCATATATTATCTTATTATAGAAATTTATTTCTATCTTTTATGCAATATACAAATACAGATTAGATTCTGGTAATTTTTGTATATACATTTTTTACACAAACCTCTCGTTTGATTAAAGAATTTAATTTGAAAATTTATCTAAGAAGTATTAAAACTGATCAAGTAACACAACATTAAATTATCGTAATTACCCATAAATCGTGCTTTTAGTTATACCTTAGCGAATTAAACTTATCTCAAGTTCCCTTTTACGTCGAGTGGTTTCAGGTGTTTTAAATGGGTCAGCGATAATTTTTCTTTTGAGCGCACAGCATTTATTTGAACCATTTCAATCAGTAGAGTAAGTTTTAGTATTAACGGTAACAATTATTGTATTTATTCTAAACAGCAAATCGCTATGAAACGAAGATCGAAGGTACTCTTTACTCTTAAGTCAATTGTATCAAATATTATTTTCTCGAAAAATGGACATAACTCATACTAAGTCTTTAAACAGTGCCATTAATTTCAGTATTGAAGAACCATACTCGAATTTAAGCATATTTTATTAAGACTTTGTATATATCTTAATTATTGGAACAGTACTTATTTTATTTGATGAATTATAATTTAAAGTACAAATAATCTACAATCAAATCGATTTAATTTTGAAATAAAATATCGACAATCCTTTTGTCTTTAATCCAGTAAAAGTGTTCTCAATTCTATATAAGAGTTTCCCAAATTGTATGTAAACGTAACATCAAGATTATGAAAAATATATTCAGTATATTTAAATAAGTTAGATAACCATAGATTTTTTTTAATTTTACAAATCAAAAATTAATACACACGTCTTCCACTTTATGCAACAACGCTTCTATAAAATTGTTCACTTTAAGCAATGAAATTTATGTACTTCCTGCGACGGATTTCCAATAGAAAAATTTAATGCACTAATCAATATAATTTAAAACATTAGAGGAATAATTCAAATTTCTTTTATTCAGAATTGATTTTGTTTAATAATAATCATTAAACTGTGAGTGAAAATTAATATTTTATTTAAATAATGAAATTGTTACTAAATTAATTTCATACTAACAGAACGTATAATTTTTAAAAAATGACTTTATAATTATAAATATAAATTATATATGCGTAAAACACAAATATAATTTTAAGTTAAAATAGTTAAAAATTGATTATGTCAACAGGAATAATTTGATTTAAAATAGCTACTTAAATTACTTAAAAGCCAATATACATAATAAAAACGGATTGCTATTATACATACATATATTTTTGTATTGATATGTACAATATGTATGCATATGCATAATAACATATCTAATAATAAGTGTGTTAAATATTTAATTTTTTATGTTAGTTTTAAATTTACAAAAACATTAGTACATAATAAATTACAAAAAAACTCAGGGAATACATTATAAAACATGAAATTATTATACTTTATCATAGGTTGAAAACACCGATAATTTTTCAGTTTATAATGTAAATGCTTCCGTTCTCGAGTAGTTGCATAAAGTGGAATATAATTTATTTCTGAATTTTAATTTGAAGATATAACTGTGACTTAAAAAACCAAATTATTTTAATAAGACTTACTCTCGAATTAATTAATACAATAATTAATTTCGTTTTTTACACTTATTAACAATCATATAAATAAATATAACGAAAAGGGTTACATTTTATTTAATATTTATTATTCTTTATTTTAAATAATAATTTAAAAATATATAATTTAAAAAAAATATTAATTTATATTTACATTGTAAAAAATAAATATAAATATAAATCATACAATTATTTTGAATCGTCAAAACAAATAATGCATATACTATTATAATGATTAAAGTAATTAATTTTACCAAATATTTATTCTGAATCTATTACATTAAAAGGTATGTACAACACACTTCATTATTGAATGCAAATTTTCAATGCTGAATATACATGTTACCGTGTAAATGTATAAGTTCTTCGTTCAGTGTATATATAAAATTGTAATACTTCGTCATCTGCAACATTGCAATAGACTACTCCGCAAATTTGTATATAGTTGTTGAGTATTTTTTGAAAAAATACAGTTTTCTATTTCATCCTGACAACACAAAAATGCAGTCTACTGCAATGTTGCAGAATATTAATAATACAAGTCCAAACTGCTTCCTTATTTTGATTTTAAAATGTTAAATAAAACGAGTCGATGAATTTAAAATATCAATCAATAATAAATGAAATTGAGTAATTAAAAATTAATGAATTAACAACTAAATATTCGATAAAATTAAATGTTTTAATTGAATATATTATAATAATGATAATATAAAATACTTAAAAAATAAATTATTAGTCATTAATCCAATAATTCAAATAAGTTATAACAAAATCGTTATAAATAATAGTAATAATTAAGATATTAATGGTATTAAATACGGAGCAGTATATATAGGAATGCGTAATATAATCTTATATTTTTATTAAAATGTCGGCTCGTTTTATGCACACATGTGTGAAATATATTCTAATTTATCCTCTATTAGTACCGAATTTCATAATGAATTTCAATATCATATGATTAACTGTTCATTAAGAATGTAACATTGACAGAACATACTTGTATATAATGAGTGTATGTGTAACGTGCAAAATTTTCAGTGGTAGAATTATGAATAATTGGTTGAGTGTGCATTGTGAATTTATAAGCAACATTTAAGACGAATTAATTCAAGATATTGTTACCTGAGCGTTTGCATAGATTAATTAAATGAATGAAATGACATAAAAGCCAAGTTTTCTGTATAACAAAAAACTTCTTCGTTGCAGAAGTAATTATACAATAATGTTATACATAAATAGAAATAAAAATATGAGAAAGAATCTAAAATAAAGTAGAAAAAATATAAATACAAGACAAAATTTCTATCTACCAAAGGCATAATTCGAATCCAGAAGTCAACATTATTTATTTAAAAACTAACAAACATCTTATTTTGTCATTTATCTATTAATAAATAAACAGAATCTGAAATAAAAGACTTCACTAAAATGTAAATATAAATGTCAGTATTATGTTACAATAAATATATTTTTATTCATTAATTTTTTTCATTCAAGAGTAGTCAAATTTCAATCTCAATTGATAATTGGTAATAATTGTTAATAAATAATTATTAATACTAATTTAGTTAGTTTTAAATAGATCCTTCTAACTCAGACTATTATTTGTGTAAACACAATAATGCACAAAAACCTAAGTGCATAAAGCACTAAAGCTTGTGTGTTGATACTAACACAAATTTTGAGAATTACATGGAGAAAAAAGGGTAATAAAATGTACCTAGTAAACATATAACGACATTTATATTTTCTTTAATGACATATTTAATAATTGCAGAATAAGTTGTGGCTTTACTAAATAGACAAGCAAATGGTCATACAAGAGAACTAATTTAACTCAAAAGCAATTCAATTTATTTGAATAAGTTTCATGCACTTTGTCAAAGCATTAAATCGTATTTTCGAAATTTAAAGTAGAATGTCTTATAGAACAACATTATAATGTAAATAATAAATGTAACAACTGTTTTTCTACAAAGTTCAGTGGTAGTATTGAAATTGATATTTGTTAAAAAACTATATTTAAAAGTTACTTATAATTCTTTCCATGCATTTACCTAACAATTTTTCACATTTTTCTGATTCGAGTGCTTTATAAAGAAACACTGTATGAAATAATGAGTGATGGCTGTACGATTATTTATAAAATTAACGAACGTTTTTTACCTGCGAAAGTCCGCTTGGAATAGCGAGTACGCTTCGTAAGTTTCAGAAATATAACAATAATAATCTATTATTGAAACGACAGCATTAGTGAAAATGAAAAAAAAATCTGAGTTTTTACAGTTATAGTCATTTTGACGAAAAAAATGGTGTTTAATGACGCATCGACAAACGATAAATTTTTCGCATAACTGATCGAAAAATAAATATTTAAAACTGATCCGAACGCGTTTCGATTGTGCGTCTCTTACAGCAGCATCAATCACAGAATATATATATATGTATATATATATATATATATATATTTAAGTAGATCTAAACTAATTAATCATTCTTCGATGAGAACAAATTTAAAAAACACGAAAAAATTGTAAAATAATAAACAGAGAATGTATCTATATTATGTGTGAGACAATGTGACTCATACAAAATAAATTTATTATAAAGCAATATTTTATGTTTAATTACCACCTAGTAATTAACTTTTTTTTTGTCCTGTTATTTAAAAATATATATTTGTATTCTTGTTTCATATAGTATCATAAATAGTATCTTTTATAACACATCTATCACAACATATTTTTTTACTATATTTACATAAATATAAAATCCTACAATTATAATTTATTTAATTAATATGTATGCCAAATTTCAAACGTTAAATTTTAACTAATATAAATTCAGAAACGTTTTATACAAAATATAATATTTCAATATAACTATTCACAATTATTAAAAATAAATAAATTTACCACGAGGACAGTTTGTTACAAAAATTATTATATTATATAAAAAGTAGTCAATGGCATTCGTTGAAATTTAAATTCTGAAACCACACGTTCATCATGCAAATGCAATTTTAAAGGAATTTTAAATGAAATCACAAAAAACAATATTTTCGTGAATAAATATATGATGTATATTTTATCGTATATCTTTCCATCCACCTCATTAGCATCGCTTTTCACTATTTTGTACGAAAAAAATGCACTTTTAAATATCTTACATCGCAGAAATGTCGAGCACATTGTAATTAATAGGAAACAATAGTTTTCATATGCTATACATATAATATATTGCAATTAATGTACACGATTGGTAATTCAAGTACATTATAAACAAACTTTTACTAACCATAAATATTTAAATTATATTTTATTACAAAATGTTTATATTCACTTGAATACAACGTATCTACTTCTCAATGAAATAATTACACATTTTTAAATGCGATACGTAAATCATAAATTTGACCGTGTAGAAGGTATTTTGCAGATAATAAATTTCATTAAATGTACTAAAAATAATACTTAAGCAGTTTTAAATATAAATTAATGATTTTCATTCATTTTGATGTTGGAGGCTTTATAATAGCGCGTTAATAGGAATGTTACATGTTACGTGTAACTCACGTATATTGCGCAAGAACTATTTACACAAGTCACCATACTCTGTAAAATAATTTTTTTCTGATCTGCTGACAAAGGTTGTTTCTCCGCATTCTATGACGATGACATTTTTATCGGTTTCGGTACATTTTCTGTAAACTGCCCAACTATGTTTCCTCGAGGACGATAACACGCTACGACTACACATGTGCCATCCTTTTTGGCCATAGCAATGCCCATTTCACTCGTACTTTTCCATACTATTTGTGTAAAATGACCTATACAATTAAATTATATAATTAAAATTAATATTTTACAATTACAGTTTATATATTTACAAAAATTTCATTTTTTATAATTGACTTCGAATGTATATTATGATATAAATTCGACGAAAAAAAATATTTTACTCTATTTTTAGTTGAAATAATAAACTTTTAGTAGAAAGTATATTTTCAATCAAATTCATTTTATTTAATCATATATTTTTAAAATTAAAAATCAAATGAAGTATAAAAAGATACATTTAATTTTACAAGATATAATATAATAAGAGTAATAATGCATCCAGAAGAAAAATAATTGCATAAACTATGTAACGATCAACCAATCATTCATTAATCATTTTTCATAATAAATGTCCCGTAATAACCAAAGTTAACTAATAATGAAAGATACTTTAAATTTCCAAATTATTATAAAAATTAAACTAATAACTGAGACTGGTAATTTATTGAAAATGGGGGCGAAAATGACTAAGCTGACTATTAGTAACCATCAGAAGCGTTTTTATTTTAAATAAAGTGGTACTTTTGATTCAGTATGGAACTATATGTGAAATTTTATATTCACATATGTATGTTATATAATATTTGTAAATTTAAAATGATATTAATCTTGTCTTTTTTCAAACCCCTTAACATCTCTACCACAAATACATTACATCTACAAAAAATCTTAAAAATATATTCGTAGAACCAAAACTTGAGCAGAATAATGAAAATAGTTAAATATATTTAATATAAATAACAACAAAATTGTATCTAAGTAGTAGTTATGTACTATAAATAAGTAGTCTATTGATATTATTTTATTAAAACTATAAAATAAATGTACCTTTTATTATATGATTATATAAATATTTTCTTCATAAAACTATCATTAATAACATATACTTACAAGTGTTCAAAACCTTAGGTTCAATGCCAAATTTGTGATCTTTCCTTTCAGAGTACCATTTTGAAATAACTTCACGTGGTGATACAACTATTTTAGGATCTGAGCAATGTACAGAATAAATGTTTTCTCCAAAAGGAGAAGATGTTTGAGGCACCAATTTATTTGTATTCAGTAATGTGCACGCCCAATCCTGAAAAAATGACCAATTAATTAATTATTTATATATAATATATTAATTTTAAACATATTTTATATTATTAAAAAAGAATAAAGAAAAGGTTGTATATTGTTTATATTACAGAAATCATTGAATTACAAGAAAAATTTGTGAAAGTTTTGAAAAGAATTAAAAACTTTAATAATAATAAAAATAAATTAAACAGGGAATATTAACATGTATTTTTATTAAATGATTTCTTTATTATATTAATTGTTATTAGAAAATTAATCTTTTTAAAATGTTCATATTATGAATCAGTTTTCTCCTTTTATGACGTTACTTAATTTTAATATTAAAGTTTACTCATCAGTAAAAAACAAAGTGAACATATTTGTAAATAAATTAAATATTATTTCATAAACGAAAATTTCTAATTTATAAGATTAAAGAATTAAGTATAGTTTAGTAGTTATGTTTATGAAAATAATCGATATTAAATTTTAATGTCAAGCATAAAACTTTATTTTAGAATAGAAAAAGAACAATTTTAAAGTTTTATAATTATTTAAAAATATTTGTATACATCAAAAGAGTATAAAATGTTCCTAAAATCTTCTCAAAAGTTGTTTTAAAAATATACTAATTATTATAATAATTATTTATAAGACAAGAAATTTTATTCGCATTTTTAAAAATAAAAATAAAAGAGTTAAAAATACTTCGAAAATATATTGGAAAGATTGTAATATATATGTTTAAATATTTATAATATACTAAAAACAACTGATGAATAGTCGGATATAATATAAAATATTATTATATTAATTATTATTTGCATTGTTTAAAATTATGTTATGCAATATAATTTGGTTAAACTGCAGTTTGCACACATGAAATGAAATTGACTGCAAAAATAACAGAAGCGCAAATTGAATGTGATAAAAGGTTAATCACACTCATTTAACAAAATAATATTGTAATATACATTAAACATACTTTGAAAAAACTTTGTACATTATCCCTAAAATAGTTAAGTACTATTTTGTTGTTAATTTTATTAGTCCCTCTTGGTCTTTGTTCCTTTCGATTTTACACATTTCAAATATTCCCATTTCATCAAATTCAAATTGCGCGCCACTTTTCATGTTTTATTTTCAGCGGATGGTATGAAATATGGCGGCGTCAGCTATTATTTTCACAACCAACTTTAGTTTGTATTCGTCAACTACAGTCTACACATCATGCTAAAAAGATATATGAATATTATACCAGTCATCAGTATTAATACTCAATATCACAGATTTAATTAACAAATTCAAGGTTAATCTTTCTTTTTTATATTTTAATTTATTATATTACGGCTGTTTAACAGTATATAAATTGGCATATATAAAATGTTACCGATGTTGTATCTGCTAAAATGGTGAACTGAAAGCTATAATATTACGTAAATAATATTCAAAAATAACAATAATAGAATATTTGTATATAAATATCTATATAAATTTCAGAATATAATTCTTATTGTACTGAAATTTTGTCTTTAGAACTAATTAATATATTTCCCTTTGTTGGTAAAGCAGATTCCATACTTGAAATATATTTTTACCATCTGATAAACAATATTTTTTTTATATTCTTTGATATTTAATATTTTTTATGTTCAGTGATGTAAAAAACACAAATTATATAGAAACTATATAAAAATTGTACAAAATATTTGTTATTAAAATTGCAAAACGTCTTTTCACGCTTATGCTTATTCAGCACGAGAAGTATGAATTGAATCATGAAAAACAAAGAGTAAATACCTTTTACACTCATATAAAGTTAATCACCTTTTCTGCATTAAATAATATGAAAACAAAATACTTTCCATACAAATGTAAGAAAGATAATATTCTATCAATTATTCTTTCAATAATTTTAAAATTCCAAGGGATATTTTCACCATGAAACATAACATGAAACTTCAAAACAAAAGCCCATAACCAATGTTATGGGCAACAAATTAATTAAAATTCAGAATCAATACACGAATCCAAACAAAAATATTGAAATGTAAATCGATTAATTTGTTGGTTTAAATGTTTGTTTTATATATAAATATTTTAAAATAAGCAAATAAATACACTACAATACTATTATACTAAATTTCAGATACAAAATTAATTAAATATTAATTAAATTTATTAATATACTTTTTTAATCAATCATATATCTTTAATATAATGAATGATTTTTAATAAATCAGAAGATTTGTTGGATGATGTTATTTTAACCTTTTACATCGAGAAAATATATTTGTGAAATAACTATGAAAAGAATTAATATAAATAAATGTTAATATAATAAAATAAAACAGTAAATAAATTTGTATGAATACACTTATGTTTAATAATATAACCAATATATCTAGTCACTTTGTTAATTTCAAAATGTTAAATATAAAAACAGTATTTTTAAATTAAAAATAATTTATTGTGAATTAATAATGATTTTTAAATACATTTACAAATCAATTTTATGATAAAATACTTAAAACAACTCATTTTTATTAAGTAATATTTATACTAAAGAACATTACAAATATACATTAAAAATGAATAAATCTTTTTTATATTACAGTTACATAATTTAAATGAGCTCTTTTATGATCCCTAAAACCTAACAATCATTTTTAATTTACTATTTGAAATTAATAGATTTACTTTCAATGTCCTGATATTGGTTCCCATTTAAATTATAAGTTTTAACTAATAGCAACAATTTTGTCAAATTTTCGAGTTTCTCGTTTCATGTTTTAAGGTAAGAATATCTACTTCCTTTAAAATTATAACTATGATAAAAATCTGATAAGCACTGAAATCTTATATTTGTTTCTTACTTGTTCAAAAATATACATTATTTATTTCATATTGTATTAAATTTTAAATGAAACTTACTTTGGCAGCGGCAGTTAAGTCCGCACTCAGTCTTAATTCCGGTACCTTGTGCTTCCGCCTGTATTCATTG
>JABFOX010002798.1:0-11027 GCA_022817665.1 Axea sp. ZL-2020 | reverse complement strand
CAACCTGCGCTACTGCAGCTGAATGCGTACTTTCCCCACCTTTGAGGGTATTTGCCTCTGTACGTAGGTTGTAAGTATACTTTGGCAACATGTTAAGAGACTTTTCAAGTGTCTCAATCCTTGCAGCAATATGCGCATTATTACCAGTAGAAACAGTAGCGCCTATATGAGTCGGGTCCTGTATATTCTGTGCCGCTAAAGACTTATCACTGTTTAACGCTATATAAATAAACACGAATAAAGGAAACAATGCAGAAAACATCAAGCATCTAGATACAAAATAATCCAACCAACGGAGAGGTTTAGAGGCTAAGTTTACGCAGAATGATCTTAAAAACACAATGCTGTGAGATTCCATCTTAGTGTACTTCTAGTAAATCAATGGTTAGAAAAAGCCCGATATAAAAAGCAAAATAGCTATGGAAGAAAAACGCGTTTTATAAGATAGACTAATTTTTATAAACTACATTCAATATCTTATTTTCTACGTATATCACTTTTTGTACAGACTTGCCAATCAGGGTATGCTTTACATTATCAATAGCAAATACTTTTTTTTCAACCTCTGATTGGGTGGTGCCCCTAAAAATTTCTAAGATGGCTTTTGTTTTTCCATTCAATTGTATGGCTATATTGACAAAATCATCTTCCAGATACTTCTCATCTGCCTTCAGCCAATCAGATTTAGCAAGCGCGCATACGAATCCACTAATGCTCCAAAGCTCTTCTGTGATATGAGGAATTATTGGATTTAAAAGTCTGATTATAATCAACAGTGCTTCTGTTTTTAAACGAGCTGAGACCTTATGCTCTAAGGCTGCATTAAATAATTCTCTGCAAAGTGCTATTACTTTATGAAAGCCATGGCTGGAAAATTCACGTGTCACATCATGAATTGTTCTATGTATTATTCTCATTAGCTTATCATCATCTGGTTTTCCATCTGAAGAATCACTCTCTACATTCTCCAAAGTACTGACAACTTGTTTATAAAGCTTATTTAAGAATCTGCTTGCACCTTCAATGCCAGTGTCACTCCACTCTATGTCTCTATCTGGCGGCGAATCGGAAAGTAGGAAAAGTCTAGCTGTATCTGCCCCATATTTTTCAACTATATAGTCTGGCTCTACCACATTACATTTGGATTTGCTCATTTTCTCGATTCTTCCAACATTCACACGCTCTCCTGTTGATTTAGAAAACACTTCTTTCCCATTTTTAGTAATGTCTGAAGGGTATAGCCAATTACCATTTGAGTCTTTATATGTCTCGTGGTTTATCATTCCTTGAGTCAGAAGACTAGAGAATGGCTCTGTGAACTTAAAATAACCCATTTTGCTTAGAGCTCTTGTAAAGAACCTTGCGTAGAGCAAATGCATCACAGCATGCTCTATTCCACCGATATATTGATCAACAGGCATCCAATAATCCACAGCTTCTCTATCTATCGGTTCTTTGAAATGAGGTGAGCAATAGCGCATAAAATACCATGATGAATCTACAAAAGTGTCAAAGGTATCTGTTTCGCGCTCTGCAGGCCCAGAACACATATGACACTTTGTAAATCTCCATGTTTTATGACTTGCAAGCGGATTGCCTTGCATGCCAAGCACTGCATCATCAGGCAGCAAAACAGGAAGTGCTTCTTTAGGCAAAGGCAGCACTCCGCATGACTTACAATAAATTACCGGAATCGGACAGCCCCAATATCTTTGCCTAGAAATTCCCCAATCTCTTAGCCTATAGTTTATACATTTCTTACCAAATTTTTCCTCTTCTAATCTAGAGGTAACAAGTATCTTCGCATCATGTGATTTAAGACCGTTTAAAAAAGTTGAATTTGTAAGAGTTCCAGGGCCGGTATAAGGTTCTTTTTCAAAATTCCAACTCTGTCCTGCTGCACCATCTTCTATATCTGGCAATATAACTGGCCTAACAGGAAGATTATACTTTTTGGCAAAAAGAAAATCTCTCATGTCATGCGCTGGACAGCCGAAAACTGCGCCAGTTCCATAGTGCATTACAACAAAATTTGCAGCATAAACTGGCAGCTCTATTGTACTATCAAGTGGATGCAAAACCCGAAGTCCAGTGTCACAACCTATCTTTTCAGCTGTTTCAATTGTTGCTTCATTTACAGCAGACTTTTTGCATTCCTCGATAAAATCTTTCAGAGCAGAGGATTTATTTAAAGATTCAATGATTGGATGGTTATATGCGACTGCTAAAAATGACGCGCCAAAGATAGCATCTGGTCTTGTAGTAAACACCTCTATTGTGGAGTTGTTCTTTCCAAGAATGCTGAAGTGAATTTTCGCGCCCTCTGATTTCTCTATCCAGCGTTCTTGCATTGTACGTACTTTTTCTGGCCATCCTTCTAAATTTTTTAGCCCATCAAGTAAATCATCAGCAAATTCAGTGATTTTTAAAAACCATTGTTTTAAGGACCTTTGTTCGACTGCTGCGCCGGATCTCCAGCCTTTTCCGTCTATCACTTGCTCATTTGCAAGGACTGTTTGATCAACAGGATCCCAGTTTACTACAGATTCTTTCTGGTATACTAGTCCGCTTTTATAAAAATCTAAGAATAATTCCTGCTCATGCAGGTAATACTCTGGCTGGCAGGTTGCGATCTCTCTGCTCCAATCATATGAGAAACCCAACTTCTTCAGTTGGCTTTTCATGAATGCTATATTTTCAAGAGTCCACTTTTTTGGAGGAATGTTATTTTGTATAGCAGCATTCTCAGCTGGAAGACCAAACGCATCCCACCCCATAGTATAAAGCACATTAAAGCCTTCAGCTCTTTTGAATCTAGCAATGGCATCCCCTATCGTATAATTGCGCAGGTGTCCCATATGTATACGTCCGGATGGGTATGGTAACATTTCCAGCACATAATACTTCTGCTTTGTTTTATCTATTGACGCATAAAATATCTCATTCTTCTGCCAGTAGGATCGCCACTTTTCTTCAATGATGCTGGGTTCATATGATTGATCTTTGCTAAATGCAATGTTTTGTGGCTGCATTCTAAACTCACCACTTTTTGTAGGACTGGATTCCAAAGAGCTTCTGCTTAACTTCTGGTCTTGCGCTACACTTTTAGTTATTTCTACTGTTTTCTGTGTATGTTTTGAAAATTTATCATTTTTATCGCTGGTATCAAAAACAGACATAAACATCTCATATTAATTATTCTTATGGCATTATCATGTGAGTTATAAATTATTTATAATTTATAACTCAAGGTAAAATATACAAAAATTAGCTAAGGAGCGGCCCGTCTCTAATTTTTAAAATACAATTTTATGATGCTGGCAGCGCTTAGCACTGTTAATCGGCAACTAGCGTTATTATATTGTAAAAAGCAAAGCAAAAGTCTGTTTATTTGCATGATTTTTGTATCTCTATCTCATAGATCTACAACAATCCACTAAAATATTTTTTTGCTTGGTCGCTAATGAATGGTCCAATCAAATTGTAAACAGTCTTGTTATAGTTCTGCAGCCATTCCTTCTCATATTGCTCAAGCATACTAAAATCAACCAAATCGTATGCAATAGGTACTGCTGTTAAATTTTGGAATTCAAGATATCCAGTGTGTTTTGATGGAATAACAAGCAACATGTTCTCTATCCTTATACCATATTCTCCATCCTTATAAAACCCTGGTTCGTTAGATAAAACCATACCAGCTTGAAGTGCTACATCAATCTTTTCTCCAGAACTTATGGATTGCGGCCCCTCATGTACAGATAGAAAGTGCCCTACTCCATGCCCAGTGCCATGTCTATAATTGCACCCGTGCTGCCAAAGATCAAAGCGCGCTAGACTATCCAGCTGACTACCCCTGGTATTTTCTGGAAATACTGCTCTGGCAAGTCTTATATGTCCTTTTAGCACAAGTGTAAACATTACTTTATGTTCATCCTGCGGCTTTCCTATGCATATTGTACGCGTAACATCTGTTGTTCCAAAATAGTATTGTCCACCAGAATCCACTAAATACAATCCACTTTCCTCTATGATGCTGGAATTCTCAAGACTTGGTTTATAGTGTACGATAGCAGCATTTTTCCCATATGCAGATATTGTTTCAAAGCTTGGATATAAAAACTCCTTATCCTGGGCTCTGAATTCCAATAATTTTTGCGAAGCTTCAAATTCGCTAATGCCAGGATTGGAGCTAATCCAAGCAAGAAATTCTGTAACTGCGATTCCTTCATACAAATGAGCTTTTTTAAAGCCATCTATTTCTACTTCATTTTTTACAGCTTTCATCAACTGTATAGGATCTTCTTTAATGATGCATTTGTTTGTATTTTGTAAAAACCACGATGCTGCATCGCTAGGATCCAGCTGAATCTTTGCTCCAGATTCAAGTAGCTTGCTAAACTCAGACTTAATCTGACTTATATGTAATATTGTCAAATTATCCACAAAAATTGGCAGAAGCGCTAATTTAGCCTTCGTAATGTCATCCACGAAGAGTGTAAGTGTATTCTCTTTGGTCCCAAGAAGTAGGTAAGCAAGTGGAAATGGAGTATACGGCACTGCATTCCCCCTTATATTTAGAAGCCAACAAATTGAATCAAGCCTTGTGACGAATATATAGTCTAAACTCGTTTCAACCTTTGCTGTTAGCTTATTTAGTTTATCTAAATGGCTTTCTCCTGCATATTCTATACCAAATACAGTGATATCGCTATTTTCTTGAATATTTTCGTTACTTCCTGCACATCTTATAATATCTACTAGATTAGTATCAATCCTTTTCATTGAGAAATTATAGCGACTCGCAAGTGTTTCATAATATTTGAGATTATCGATTGTGTGAAGCATAGGGTCATACCCAAGAAAGCCACCATTTAATACATCTCCTATAATCTTGCAAGCACCTGGTTTATACATATCAAGTATTTCACAATACTTGCCTATTTCTTCCTTTGCCTGCAATAAATACCTTGCATCCGTAAAAAAGATGTTTGTATCTTTGGAAATTATGAGAACCCCATTTGAATATGAGAATCCAGTAATCCAAAGTAGTCTATTGAGTTTTTGCGGCGGATATTCATTTTGAAACTCATCAGAGGAAGGTATGACATATGCATCAATTGCATATTTGGAGTAAAGCGATCTTAGATGTTCTATATGTTTTTGCATTTTAAGCTATGATTATATCTTCTATTCCATAAATTCCTGGTAAAGGCTCGCTCTTTGACAGCCAGTCTAATATTTTTATTGCCCCTTTTGCAAACAGTGCTTTACTAAATGCTGTATGCTTTATAGAGATGGATTCATCAGCGCTTGTAAATGTGATCTCATGTTCTCCAAAGATGTTACCACTTCTTTGTGCCGCAACTCCTATTAGATTCTCTCCTCTTTTGCCATCATCTGCTCTGTATATCCCATATTGTAAATTATGTTCTCTCTTTTTAGTAGAAATTACATCAGATATTATAGAGTTTGCAGTGCCAGAAGGGCAGTCAAGTTTATTTCTGTGATGTTTCTCAAGTATATCTATGTCGTATGTAGAATCTAATGCTTTTGCAAGTTGTGTTGCGAGAAAGCGCTGCATGTATGCCCCAAAACTAGTGTTTGGCACAATGACAACCTGCGTCTTTTTAGATAAAATATCAAGCTGAGACTTAATTTTTATCATTTCAAGACCAGTGGTATAAATTATCAAAGGTTTCGGAGTTTGTAATGCTTCTGCAATGACTTGCGCTGTTAAAGAATAATGCGAACAGTCTATGATATAATCGTTTTGTGTTAGTAAATTTTCTAGTGTTAAAGAATCTGATTCGCTGCGGCTGAAACACAACCCAAGCAGATAATCTTGATGTTTTTCTAATATTTCAAAAATTGCCGCGCCAAGTCTGCCTGACACGCCTATTATTCCTACTTTTTTCTTCATAACTCTATATTCTATGATTTGCTCAGTATTATTTCTGTAATATTTAGAGCGATTTATTGCATTTCTAGTAACGATTACAACATTATTGTATTGCAAGAATATACTGAAAAATAATATACTACAAGTCAGTTTAGAGTAAATGCATCTTATGGAAGTGGCGTGTAGTATTTGCTCTCGATGCAGTTGTTGAGTTGATATGAATTCAGACCGCTCATAAATAGAGCAATCTCAGCAAATTCGCAGATAAAAGGCTGAATTCTGCGCTGCGCACATCAATTTTTAGCAAAAGACTCTCGGTTTGCCATTTTATTACCAGTTCTGGCTTTAAGTGTCAAATCAACTTATTAACAAGATTAGATGTAATAGACTTTTAATTGTTATACATGTATTTTCATTTATTTAAAGCTTCGATATATGGGAAGTTCTGGCGTATTAGAAGTGTTTGGCATACAGTACTCATGCCTCTTTCATGGCTTTACTACCTAGCTTATTTAATTCGCTATCATGTTCTTTCATTTCCAAAAAAAATAGAAAAACCAGTAATCTGCGTTGGCAACATTACTGTTGGTGGAGCAGGCAAAACAGAAGTGGCGCTTGCTCTTGGACGTCTCTGTCTAAAACTTAGATTGAGACCTGTATTTATAGCACATGGATATAATAGCGCGATTCGAGGAGATAAGGAATTTATAGTGGTGAATAGCAAGTTACATACAAGCGCAGATGTTGGTGATGAAGCTATTTTACTTGCACAGCTTGCACCTACTTATATATCTAAAAACAGAGTTGTAGCTGCCAGAGCTGCAGCTAAAGAGGCAGATATATTGATATTTGACGATGGTATGCAGAATAATAAGTTAAAAAAGGACTTAGTATTTAGCGTAATTAACAGTGATTATCTTTTTGGGAATCAGCTATTGCTTCCCGTTGGTCCACTGCGCGAACCAATTATGGGTAGCATCGCAAGATCAGATTACTTTATATTTACCTATTGTGATGGTGTTTTAGATCAGTCAAGAAAAGAACTGCAGGCATTGTTTACAAGTAATAAACCAATAATGTATTTAAATACAGAAATATTAAATGCCGAACAAATCAAAGATCGCTCTTTTGTTGCGATATGTGGAATAGCAAATCCAGCGAATTTTTTAAGAACTCTGCGTTCTCTTAATATTACTGTGGTAGAACATTTCATATTCTCAGATCATCATCAGTATACCGAACAAGAGCTTGAAAGTTTTTGTTTAGTAGCTACAAAGTTTGACGTTAAGATCATCACAACAGCAAAAGACATAGCAAGAATTCCTCAAAAGTATCATGCATTCATTGAGGTTGTTCGTCTTTACAGCAACTTTCATGCAACAAAGGAGTTGTCAAAAACAATCATTGCCTTAACCAATCGTTCTTAAACAATACATAAGTTTCTATATCGACAAACTCTCCTCTGACTTTCCTGTATGCTTTCATGAGTGCTTCGCGAGTAAAGCCATGCTTTTCTAGAAATTTTTGCGATGCAATGTTATGCGTCATGGTTTTTGCTTCCATTCTGTGGATTTGCATATTTGTGAAGGCAAAATCAAGCACTTGTGACATAGTAGCACTCATAATTCCTCTTCTCCAATATTGACTCATAAGCTCATAGCTTATTTCAGCTCTATTGTTGTAGAAGCTCCAGCTGTTAAAACCTATAGTACCTATTAAGTTGTTTGTCTTTGCTTCTGCTATACACCAATAAATAGAATGTTTCATGTAAAATAACGAACTCCAAAATTTTATTTCTTCTATTGCAGCTTCAGGAGAGCGAGGGATATCTTCATCAGATAAATATTGACTCACATTTGGATCCGAAAGAAGCTGATAATACCTAATGTTATCAGCAAGCATAAGCTCACGCAAAATAAAATCTCCAAATCTGATAATTGGAAACTTTCTAAAAAACTTTTCTTTGTTTAATTGAGGTTGTGATGTCATTTCTTTGATATCTCTCATATTTCAAGCTCCAATGTCTGACTTATACAGCACTTTAACTTATACCAACACTAAGAAGAAATAAATTTATATATAGCTTTGCCATTTCATTTTATAATCTTTCTTATAAGAAAATTGATCCATAATTTCCATCTAAAATAGATATAATTGCAAATAATTTAGCTGAAATAGCTATTCTATAGTGAATTTTTTCAACAACAAGTCTGAGTCAATATCTAAACTACTAAACTTTTCTCTCCAAAGCTTGGCATTCATCGAAATAATGTCCATATTAAGTAATAGCTCTTTTGTTGCAAGTATCACACGATTTTGAGCACTTAAGCTCCAGAATTTACCGAAAATTGCATGATATAGCTCTGTTTCTCTTTCAGAGTATTTGCTACTTGTAAATGTGTTAACTGCAAGTATGCCACCATCTCTCATAATTTCCTTTAGTTGCATTACAAACTCTTTTTTTAAAAAATGATCAGGTATATAATCTTGATCAAATGCATCCATTATTATAAAATCGTAACCCTGTTTGCTATACTGCTGCGCTTTGTGTCTGATAAATTCCGCTCCGTCCATAACGACTATGTTAGTTTTCTCAGTAGCATTGAAGAAAAAGTATTGTTTCGCTACGTATGGCATGTCACGATTTATCTCAACTATGTCAAGCGTGACATCAGGTAGTAAAGCAAGAATTGCTTTTGCTAGTGTTCCACCGCCAAGACCTATCATCAATACCTTTTTTGGTCCTGTGTTTATATAAAGAGCAGATAAAATTGATTTTTGATAATCGAATACTATTTTGTCTACATCAGCGAGCATTATACAACTCTGCCTAGATAATCTACCAAGCCTCGGATCTTTAAATGATAGACACCTCTCTTTTGAGGTATCATAAATCCACATTTTGCCATGCTCGTTTTTTATAATGTCTATTACTTTTACTTCTGAACTAAAAAACATATACAATTCTTTGAACTAGAGAATTAATTGTGCAGCGCTTAGCATTAATAGTAAACGCAGCTATAAACTTTAGTGTTACATCTAATTTAAACATTTCATTCAAATCTATACTTGAAAATTATAACAGATTATATGATATTGTAGCTTACTCAATTTTTGGCCCAATCTAAAAGATGGAAGAATATGCAATTTAGAAATATAGCAGTGATTGCACATGTTGATCACGGAAAGACCACTTTGATAGACAACATGCTAAAGCAAAGCGGAACATTCAGGGCCAATCAAGTAGTTCAAGACCGAGTTATGGACTCAAACGAACTTGAGCAGGAAAGAGGAATTACAATCCTAGCCAAATGTACAGCACTTTTTTATGAAGATGTAAAGTACAATATTGTCGACACACCTGGGCATGCTGATTTTGGTGGAGAAGTAGAGCGCGTACTTTCTATGGTAGATGGTGTACTTTTGCTTGTTGATTCTTCAGAAGGGCCAATGGCACAGACAAAATTTGTACTCTCAAAAGCCCTAGCGCTTGGGCTTAAACCAATTGTGATTGTCAATAAGGTTGATAGACCAGACAGAAGGGTTGTAGAGGTATTGAATGAAGTTTTTGACTTGTTTGTCAACCTTGATGCAACTGAGGAGCAGCTAGATTTTCCAGTATTATACGCATCAGGCAGAAGTGGTTGGGCAACCACAGAGCTAGAAACTACAGGAGTTGATTTGAAACCGCTTTTTCAAATGATTAAGGATAAGGTTTCTGAACCCAAAGTAGACAAAGATGCTCCATTTTCTATGCTTGCCAGCATTCTATCATTTGACAATTATGTGGGACGCATACTTATAGGCAAAGTGTATAGTGGCTCAGCAAAAATTGGCACACCTATTAAGAGCCTCAATCTAAAGGGAGAACTAGTCGAAACTGGTAAGCTGACAAAACTATTTGGCTTTAAGAGTATAGAACGAGTAGTTATGGACGAAGTTGAAGCTGGTGACATAGTTGCAATTGCAGGCATAGAAAAAACATCAGTTGCAGATACTATATGCATGCCGAGTGTAGCCTCTCCAATTCCATCGATTCCAATAGACCCGCCTACTATGTCAATTACAATATCTGTGAATGATTCTCCTCTAGCTGGACTTGAAGGAAGCAAAGTAACATCTCGAATGATTTTGGAGAGGCTACAAAAAGAAGCTGAGAGCAATGTGGCCATTACACTGAGTATTACATCGGGCGGTGAAAGCTTTGAAGTGGGTGGAAGAGGTGAATTGCAACTTGGTGTTTTAATAGAAACGATGAGAAGAGAGGGATTTGAGCTTTCTGTATCTAAGCCAAAAATATTATTCAAAAAAGATGAGAATGGTCAACTTTTAGAACCTATAGAAGAAGTAGTTCTTGATATAGATTCTGAGTTTACTGGTGTTGTGACAGAAAAAATATTAAGTCGCAAAGGTGAAATGCTTGAAATGAAACCTTCAAGTGGTGATAAAGTGAGACTGATTTTCTTGGTACCTTCTAGAAGTCTATTGGGTTATCAGAGCGAGTTTAGAAATGATACACGCGGCTCTGGTGTGCTGAGTCGTTTGTTCCATAGCTACCAGCCATGGAAAGGTGAAGTCGCATCGAGAAGAAACGGTGCGTTGATTTCAAATGCCCTTGGAGAAACTACTGCATATTCTTTATCTAGCCTCGAAGATAGAGGTTCTTTATTTGTTTCTGCAAGAACTAAAGTGTATCAAGGTATGATAGTTGGAGAACATAATAGAGAAAATGACCTCGAAGTGAATGTAATTCGCGGAAAACAGCTAACCAACATGCGTGCTTCTGGGTCAGATGAAAACATTAAGCTCACGCCACCAAAGCAGTTTACGCTAGAGGAGACAATTACATACATAAATGATGATGAGCTTGTAGAAGTCACACCTCTCAGTGTTAGACTGAGGAAGAGGTGGCTTGACCCGAATGAAAGGAAGAGATTTTCTAAAACTTCTTCCTGAAGATATCAATCAAAATACAAAAGCCAAATGCTATTTTGATTGACGTACAGCATCGAGCTATAAGGTGTAGACTATTAATAGTATGATAGTTTATAGTAAAATAAACACTATGGCATCATCATATTCATACGATTTAAGAGTTAAAGTAATTAATTTTCTTGAAAACAAAGGA
>JABFOX010002797.1:0-11027 GCA_022817665.1 Axea sp. ZL-2020 | reverse complement strand
ATGTAAAATAAAAATACAATTCCATGTTTCGTATTACTAATCACAAATCAACTGTAAAAACCTTACGTGCACGTTTTATCGATAATTATGCGTTGAATAAATTACGAATATTAATAAATTTATTCGTTAAAAATATATTCAAATAATTATAAAAATGATTAAAACGAATATTTCTTATTCCGATTTACAATTAATTGCCATTATGTTCCAATCTTATAACACACCATTAAATGCATTAACAAACTTCATTTGTTAACCTCTCTCTCGGGGGGTGGAGTGGGGGAGTAATAATAAAGTTGTATCTTAATCCTAAATTACATTTTTATCTGACATTATAAAAAAAATCACGCTAATTTAGATCTTAAATATTATGTTGGATTTCAAATCAATTACTGATCAAATTAATCATGTATTTAATATTACATTGTTTTGTCTTATTAGTATTTGGCATATTGTCCATTTTTAAATTATGATCTAATTTTATTTTGTTCTCATATACACATTTGTCAAAATCAACAATGAGAATAGAATATGACAATGGTTCAACAAACATTCTAGTGGTATTGTAGGAAAAATATGTTACACATTTGACGAACTGTTTGGCATTGACGGTGTCGATTTATCGATATACTACTAATTAACTAAAACATTGTATTAAGATTTGAGTTTAAAGTGAAAAAACTTCAAGTCCACAGCTGTGTAAAAGTAATTTGCTAAAAATGATATTTCTCCCTTAATAAACTAAGTTCAACGCTTGTTAATAACGTTTGTTGAAAGTACACGTATTGTGATATTATAATTAAGAATCCACCGCAGGGTTAATGCCATACTCGATTTCGTACACGTACAAACATCGACGCGTCAACGCGAAACGCATAATTTATTAGGAAACACGAGGAAGTTCACTAATGCACGTGGAAAATGTAAGATATCCTGAGGCTTCCATTATCCATATACAGATATGTTGAGTATAGCTTATGTACCTGACCAGGCATCCAACTATTTTCATCTCCCTGTAACAATCCCTCGCCTGATTAATTAAATTAGTTGGTCGGTGTTTCATTTTTTTTTTTTTTTTTTTCATCAATGACTATTAGACGTGATTTTTAAGGTCTCCGATCGCACAGCATCTTTTATATTATTATCTCTTATTTGCTTTGGATAATGGTCAATTCGATACAATATTCAGTAATTGGAAAGCTTTGAAAAATAATTCTTTACGGACGAACAGGTTTCTTAAAAGAAATCCAATTGTTAGTTTATTTGCAGTAAAAAAATCAAATTTATGTCTTTCGTCAAATAGGATTTTCAACAATAATGACTCCATTTTTAATGAAAATTAATTCTTGTTCATTGTAATTACAAAACCTAATTTTATTATAAGGAATAATGCCATTGTTTGATTAAATATACAGTATTAATTTGTTAAATTAATTTATTAGCAAATTATTAAAGAATGAATTTGAAACACACATAAAATCATCTTCGTACAATTAAGTAATAAGTTTACTTTAATAAAATAAAAATATAAGAGCATCTGTTTCATAATATATATATAGCAATATAATAATAGCATCATTTTTTAACTAGCAGGATTTA
The DNA here is from genome assembly GCA_022817665.1 of Axea sp. ZL-2020. Taxonomy (NCBI): domain Eukaryota; kingdom Metazoa; phylum Arthropoda; class Insecta; order Hymenoptera; family Scelionidae; genus Axea; species Axea sp. ZL-2020. The sequence continues at coordinate 9,428 of JABFOX010002797.1, read as the reverse complement.
ATTTTCCACCAAAATGAAATATAATTTATGATTGATCATTCGATTAATAAGTATATACATTTTTTTAAATATTCATTTATTATCAATATATAATTAATACTTAAAACAAGAACTTCTTTTAGTAACGAAATAATTGATTATAACTAGATTTTGTTAAGAATTTTTTGTTTATTTAAATAATTTGTTACTATATTTTTAAGAATAATCGTTGTTCTCTTTTTAATGAGATTTACATATAAGTTTTGTATCTTGCTACTGAACAAAAAATGTTGAAAATAAATTTTACATAATAAAATAAAGTATTAAGCTTTTAACATTTATTCCAAAAGTTATTCTAAATTAATCATTTTTGTGTAAATTAATCACAAAATATTGTTCTATAGGTAGTTCAGTTACATGAGATATGTTCTCATTTCATAATATTTATGTGTTATAAATTTGAATGTAATTGTCTTATACTGAAAAAACCAGTCTCTGTTTGGTGAACAAAAAACAATTCGGACAGTTAATATACTGACTACATCTGACAATCATGATGACAAAATAATCATTTGTTTGATATATTCTCTGACAACTGTATTGACTAAATAAATTCTAACTGGTGAACGAAAATACGTTGAACATATTTCGATTTCCGATACATATATATATTATCAAAAATGTGCCAGTACAATATTTAATTGTCAATTCTTTTTGTTGTTGTTGTTTTGATTTTTATATAAAACAAAGAAAGAAATGTTCTTTTAATTGTTAAAGATTAATGTGAATGATATTATTACTAACAATTCAATGTGTATAATATTAAATGCTAAATATTTCTACACGAAGAGAAAAATTATAATACAAATTTTAAAGGAAATTACCAAATACCAAGGGGAAGCTTACCACACTATTTTATCAAATTTCTAGATAATTTATATAAGTTTTATTATTCTAATTAGCATGTTTTTATTTTCATTTTTCAAACAATATTTCATTCATATTTCATTCAACTATTAAACGTAATAAAATGTTGTGATCTTTAAGGTTAGGAATTTCTACTCACAACTTTGTTAAGTTTGTTTGTGTTTAAGATACCTTATCTGGATATCATAACATCAGAGGATATTAATTAGTAAGTTTTGGTATTAGTCGAGTATCAAAATTACCATAGTATAATATATGTAAAACATGTCTGTTTTACATATAGAATATCTTTTCTCCATTCGTTTTTTAATACCTGCAAAGTTTTACGAGACTATTGACAAATGTTTTATACTAAAATTTAAACTGAAATTCAGAGTTTTTCAATAAAGAAATGCATTGAAAACTGTGAAGTTTTAAGTTTGTTGTTCGGAACATCGGTGTCTTATTAATCCTGCTGAGCAATAAAGTTATGACACAACCCATTAAATAAATATGCTTAAAAAGCAATTTTTCTCGCAGTATAACACAGTAGAACTAAGCGTACAAAAATTACTTTATTAAACATAATGATACACTGTTTTTACCGTTGACAAATACCATCATCTCGTGCTAATTAATTTGTTATCTTTGCTCTCATTTGACATATTAATTTGTATTGACAGTCCTTCGAATGTTTTATTATACGAAATTCATTAATCATTCGCAGTTCAAAAAGTGCGAGGTGAGAAGTCAAAAATAAAATCAAATTATAAACATTGATCTGCGATATGATCAAGGGGTGTAATGGCCTAATTAAGTTCAACATATTCCTATAGTCTAATCTCTTTTCTATTAGAGCCACGTTCTTCTCCTAAAAAGTAACGTTGGGAAAATAGAATTAATTAAATCACTGCATTCTCACGCTCTTCGTGAGATGAAAGCAATGTTTTCAGTATCTTTTTCGTCCACGAGTCAATTCGCATCTACAAGCGCGCTTTTCGGATTTCAGTGTACTACATTTTTCTCCCGTTGTCAGCTAAATTAAAAATGAATAACGAGGTATCGTTTTTTCATTCGTAACGTCAAACAAAATGTTCGTGTTACCACAAAAATTTCGTTATGAATGATCTTCCGGCAATCTGAATCATTATTGTTCACTGTTTATTATTTATTGCGCAATATTTATAATTAATTACGTGCTATGCGCTTTACAATATTTACAGTTCAAAGTTTACTATTTGCTACTAAATATTTTCTTGAATATTTCATCGCACTCACCGTTGGTTATTTGTAATTATTATTTTATGCAATGTGTAATTTTATATAATTTCTAAGCTTTTATATTCATTTTCAAATATATAAATTCTTTAAATTTTTATCACACTATTTATTAATAAAACAATTCTCTCCAAATTAAAAATATATGTATAAAAATGACTAATTTTGTTAAATAAAATTAATATTTAAATTAAAAAATAAATTTTAATTGTTAAAAAACTCCATTAATAAAAAAATCATAGAAAATTTAAAAAATATATTTAACATATTTAAGAATTAAAATAATAAACAGTTGTGATGTAAGATTTTAAATGAGTAAAAGTCTACTAACTTTTTATAAATTGTTATTGTTAAATCAAAAATAACTCAATTGAAAATTTGTATGTAAAATTAATCTTAAACAATAAACAATGTTACATTTTTTTAATTTTGTAATTTTTATAATTAGATGTATTTTATAGTATATTTTTTAAATATGCATAAATATTATATTAGCATAATTATTATTATACAAATTTATGAATAGTATGTTTCAACATCAATAATTTCAAAATTTGCGTTTTTATTTATATATTTTTTATATTGTTATTATTTGTATTATGATATACATAATTTATATGCTATATTTTTTGAAATACAATTATCAAAATGCAGTGTTAATTTACTCATTTTTGTGTGTTCTTTATAATTTCGCTTTATAATTTTGGTTTCTATTTTGTTATAATAAATAAATAAATAACAGATAAATTCTCTTTAAACTAAACCTAAATATTTTAATTAGCATGTGTTCTAGTTACGAATGGATATATAACTATTTACATCTGTGTTCTATACAAATCAAGCTGTTCTTGTAATTCACCCATAGTTAAAGTTTCATTTCCTGATTGTTGTTGTAATAATTCCATAACAGTTTGTAATGTTTTTTGTTCAAATCTAAAATATAATTTACCTTATAAATTCAAAATCTACTTCAATATATTTTATAAATTCATATAAATATTTCAATTTAAAGAACATTACCTTTGTTCTTCTTCTAGTCTTTGACTACGATCAATTGATAATTTTTTTTCCAAAAGTTTTTGTTTTGCCATTTTATATTTAGCTTGTAAACCATTTTTTTTATTTTCATATTCACTTAAGCTTGTCTAAAATAATATGAGTTTAAAATTAATATTTATTTAACAATTATGTAATCTTATTAATTCTTATATCTATAATACACAATGACAATATTTTACTTACATGTTTAAATAAATAAAACGTATATTTTTAAATTATTATACATAAAACTTGCATATTTTTACATATAAAAATATTTATAAATTATATATTTTAAGGATAAATCATATAAAACTAAACTGACCATGTTTATCTTATATTTTATTCATGTAATTATTCATGCTGTTGTTAATATAAACTATTTTTTCAATTACTTTTTTGCGAATTTAATAATATATAAATTAAATAAATATTATTAAAAAAGGTAATGATTTTAATAAAATAAAATTTACCTCTTCAATTTTCTCAGTGTTTTTTCTCTTTGTAGAATAAAAAAATACAGTTGCCATAAAAATTGCAAAAATAGACACTATCAAGCTGTATAAGTGAATAAATGTAAAATTATCAACACTATAAATGTAAATGTCTTCTAAAAATTGAACCACCATTGTTGATTGTTCACGCAGATTAAAGCATTTAAAAATAATCCATTGTACAAATAATTTATCTAACTAAAATAATTCACATCACAGTTATTTCTTTTCATCTTGGTACATTGGAAAAGCGAATTAGTTTTTTATTAGATTATTTTTCTTATAATACATATGACACAATCTTTTTGTTACAAGTGAAGAATAATAATTTAATGTGATTAAACATTATTTAATGTTTATTTTAATATTAAATAATATGTATTTAATACATATACACATATTTTCTGTCATATCTATACTTTACCAAATAGGTTATATTCTGATAAACACTTCAGCAGCTAACATCGTTTTGAAATATATTCAACCATTATAACCTGTGTCACGTATTTGTTATTTCACATATTATAACAATATTTCTAATATAATTTCCTTCATTCTAATACGATTTAAGATGTTTTGTTCAAGAGTCAATAATTCAGTTACTTTTGACCGCGAAAATGTTTTATTTATGGGTGTTAGTATGTATCATAGTGTTAATTTATTAATAGCAATTTATGAATATTTTGATTAAATAGTTATTTATTTAAAAATAAACAAGTTTTTCTCAGCTATATAATATACGATTTCGTAAATCTCAAAAATTATTAAAAAATATAGAAATAATATCATTTTTATTTATTATAATGTATAAAAATATTGTATTTTTAATATTTCATTCAAACACACAGGAAATACATCACTTTTCACATTTATAAAATATATTCAGTACTAAAACACTAAGTGAGCAATTTTACTGCTTGTACCAAATGTATTAAACCACATTAAAATTATTATTATTAATATGAAAAATTATAAATGCGTGATATAGGTCATTCATTATTTCATTAATTTATTAATATATTTCAGTGATCTTCATGACTGTACTATAAAAAAGAATAAATCATATTACAATATTTGTTACGTTAGAAAATATTTATAATTAAAATGTGTATTTATAGGAACTGATGTCGTCTTAGTTGAATTTAAATATCCTTATTATTAATTACATTATTTTTACAATTTAAATCTACCGCCATTTATAACGATAGATAATGTGGTAGACCTGTGGATATAATTTTTGTATTTGAAAACTTGTTTAGCTTATTCATGATTTAAATCAATTAAAAATTAAAAAGTAAAACAAATTAAGTAAAATTAATATGTTAATCATTTAAATATTTGTATCTCATTTTGTACAGAAAATTCAACCTTTCAAATATAATAATGACAACGACAACAACAACAATAATAATAATAATAAAGTATAATATTAAAAAATGTAGTTTTTGTAATATTCTAAATTTTATGAATTGTATACAATTTTGTAAACTAAATTATTATTAGAGAATTGTTGATTGAGAATAAACATGAATAAATAATGCATTTTTTATTCATTAATAAGACTAAAAATTGCTTTATTACAGTCAATTAAAATTTACAGTGTATATTTACATTAATCCCGTATAGCTTAGCCAAGCTAACTAATAATACAAATTTCAATAATTCAATCAAATATATTTACGATCACTATTATTAAAAAAATGACTTTGCGTAAAAAATAAATATAATATGAGTAATTGCATAAAAAAATTAAAATAATAAATAGAATCTGTCAATATTTTTCTTTCTTGTTAAAGACTTCATTGTTATTCATTTTCTATTTTCATTAATTTATAACAGAAAAAGCAAGGAGATTTCTTAATTGTTTCAGATGAAAAGGGAGAAAGAGGGGAGGGGACTTTTTATAATATTGTACATAAATTTCCTATACAGTTTTAAAATATTTCGAATGTTTTAAAAAGTTTTAAAAAATTACGTATAAATAAAAATTAAGGTATTGTATTACAAATATTATATACATGTATAATATATATAATATATCATTTATTATTATTATTATTATTATTATTATTATTATTATTATTATTATTAAGACAAACATTTCTTTACTTAATAAATATAATTTTATTTACAAAATTGTTTAATTTTATTTTATTTTTATATTCGCTATCGCTAATAATTTCATAACGAGAATGTTTAAGACAGCCTTTTACTGAGATATTTAATTCAATTTTTACTTAATTAAAACTTCTTGGATATGATCCAATATATTAACACCTGTATTTTTTAATATAAATAATATGATAGTTTATTTATAAATTTGCGTATTGTATTCTTTTTTATTCTGATGTTTTTCTTATTGTATTTATTTGAATAGACGTAGTATTACTTTGAATAGTACTGGACACATTTCATTACTACTAACTATTAATTTAATATCTTAAATGGAAAAAATTGTAAAGTAATACTAATTATTACACGTGTTGTGATAAAGAAGAAAAACATCTCGCTCGAAAAAATAAAAAATTTTAATTACAAAACGGTTGCGAATTCTTGCACACCGATTTTTTCTAACACATATGTGAAATATACAAATGGTACCATGTAAAGATGTATTTTACCCTTCTAACAAAGATTATTATCATTTCCATACAAATTATAAATATATGTTTAGTCTTGTTAAAATGCTTTAAAGCTATGCTATTATCACAAGATTCGATATTATTTAATAAACAAACTGTCAACACTTAAAGTACTTTCTATTGTAAATGTAGCACAAAATGAAAATAACAATTTTGTAATAACTATGATATTATCAAAGTATGAAAGACATTCATTTATATAACAATTTATAATCAAAATAATATATTTATTTGTTTTTAATAAAGTATAAAAATCATGTTAAATATACAATTCACTTTATAAAAAAGGCACAGAAAATAAAAAAGTATTCAGGAAGATTTATTTCCTCTGCCTATTTAGTAAAATGTTCGCACATTATGAAAATAACAATTACTCTGACATTTATTATTCCTACATGTGTACAAAAATGTTACTGACAATTGATAATAAATAAATGTATTATGCATATCACATAAATTTATAAATAAATCGACAACTACGTTTACTGAATTAACAGCCCTCAAAAAAATCTTTAATCTGTACTTGTTTTAATGATAATTCGAAAAGACGCTTTCGGATTGCAGTATCATAAACCAGTGGATTGACTGGAAATTCTATACAGTTATTGATGTATACAATGGAATTATTTTTTACGGATTTATTTACAGCTGCGTAAACTATAGGTATTGCACCTTGGGCAGAAGTCTGCAAATATAATGTTGTATTAATAATAATTTCAATATATATATATTGTCACATTAGTATTTAAGGTATACACATTTTTAACTGATTTTAATATAATTTATATATGTTATTATAATGTAGATTCTTATTTTTCATAATTGTATATAATATACAATAAATCTAATTATAATAAAATAATAAAATGTATTACAATTATAATAATATAAGTGAAATGTATTATAATAGAATATAAAAATAATCCCAATGTTGAAAGTGATTACAAATATTTTTGCATAAATATACCTTGAACAGCCATCTAATAGCCCATCTGACATGCTTCAACCAAGTCGTGTCAAAAAGATCTGTATTTACGACTCCAGGGTGAACAGAACTCGTAGTTATATACAATTTTCGTTCAACGAACTGTTCTTGCAAAGTTTTCGTAAACATCGTCTGAGCCAATTTACTTTGCGCATATGCTATACTCGTTATAAAATCTTTCCTGATAAAATAAAAATTTACTATTAATACTTCTGTATAATGTAATGAATGCGTTTGTCAGTATATTATTATTTAAGTAATATATAATATATAATATATATAATAATATATAAAATTTACTATTAATACTTCTGTATAATGTAATGAATGCGTTTGTCAGTATATTATTATTTAAGTAATATAAAAGTATAAACGTACTTGCAATTGATATCATCAAAATCGATACTCCCCAAAAGATGAGCGCATGACGAGACATTAACGATTCTGGCATATTCATCTTTCGTGCCTGCAGCTTTTAATAATGGTAACAACAACGATGTCAATAAAAAATGCGACAGGTAATTTACTTCCCACTGAGCTTCGAAACCATCTTTCGTTTCATTATAAGGCGAGAACATTATGCCAGCTACAACAAAAGATACTCAGAAATGCAAAAACTTTGCAGACGATCAATCATGATTTGCACATTGCAGTGATCGTCTCATCGATGAAATAAACTTTAATGATAAACCACGTTTGAATTCGAAAACGACAAAGATTAAAATTTTATTAAAAGTGAAAAGTTTTATTACCATTATTTATGAGAACATCAATTTTCTTATAATTTTTTTTTATTTCTTCAACAAAGTTTCTTGCAGAATCAAAACTTGAATTGTCCAAAGTGAAGACCTTGGCGGAACCCGTTTTTACTCCGGATTCTCTGATTTCTTTGACAAGTTTTTCTCCAGCGACCGGATTTCGACAAGCTGCAAAAAAATGTATTGTTCTTAATTAATCATTATTTTAACGTTGAAATAGTTCTTTGACGTAAAATAGTTGTATTCATAATGAATATTTAATGAAAAAAAAAATCGCATATGTAAGATTTAAAAAAAAAGGAAAAAAAATATAGACATATTATATGAAAGGAAGTAGTTAAAAATACCTATTTTATTTTATTTTTGAATAGAAATTTGTATCTCACACGCATGAATATTTAATAAAATTATGTGTTTTATAAACAGGAAAAATATTTGTTTACTAGATATCTGTCATAATCTTCAATTCTAAATTTAAATTCTAGTATTATTTTTATTAATTTACTTAAAAAAATTTTGTATTAAAAATAAAGTTGATTAAAAATTGAAATAATGACATGAATTTATATCAACTAAGTTTGAGCAAATGCTTTTGTTTATTTACACGCAAAAAGATTTTGAAGTTAGTTTTATAATACATTATAATATTTTATGAGAAAAAGTCTGTTTTATTGATCTTTATACATTTGTAATTATTTTAGGAACACTTTTAATGGTAATGATATTTCAAATAATTATAACGCTATCAAATTGTTCAATAATATATATAATATATATATTATGCAAATTTTATTTGTTTTTTAATATATAATAAAACCTGTTTTCTGCGTATATTTCATAATTGATGGAAAATTGAATTTAATTTTCAACCATTATTTATTACTGACATTTAACTAACATTGTTTGCAGACACGTGTACTAAAATATTATTACAACACACCATGTTAATTTATTACAACATTTTAAGCACCACATATAAACAAAACGTCAGAGTGAATTGTTTTATTTATTATTTAAAATTTATATACGTAAACATGATCAAAAATTTCATGTTAATCTAATAAGTGAATTAATTATATATTACATTAAAGTTTTTAAATAAACATTGCATTAAACAATTACATTAAAATGTACAGGAGTTATAATCTTACGAATCTTATTATCACATTTCTAAGGAATTGCGTTCCTCTAAAATTGTACTCCCTGAAGATCCATGCTGTGACTCCTAACAAGTTGTACTGTATGTTGTAATATTATTATAATTTAGTTTAATAATTAGTTTATTTAAATATTAATAATATATTAATGTTAATGATATATACTTGGTATTCAACTAATACTGAAATAT